>PVIY010050683.1:0-16074 GCA_004026745.1 Myrmecophaga tridactyla
TCTGAAAAATTTTCTTCAGTTAAAAAGGATAACAAAATAAGTACGGACACTCTAAAACTTCAATTCCAAATATATAGAGCAGAAACAAAAGTGTACCCCAAGAACTAACTTCCGGGCCATTTGGAACATTTTCTACTCCAAGACAAATGCTTAGTTTTTCTTCCAGACAAACTAAAATATTTCACTCTTGAATGTATAGTTCCAGAACTGGGACTAAGCACATTGTTTTTTTAATGCCAGATAAATAATTCCTTGTAGCTGCCACAGTTCCTCAAAATCATATGGAAATGTAAGTACAATAGAAAATGTATATGAAGCTAAGGCCAAAAATAAAGCCCATTGCTATTTTCATGAGTTTGTGCAAGCTACTGGACTCCCTTTCTGTGCTGATTTTACACAGCTGAATAATACTAAATACTTGGCCCATCTCCAGAGTCCATTTTCAGCTCAGAAAGTGGCTAATTAAAAAATATCCTCCCATAATGTCTTTTTCTTATTTTCCTACTTTCATTCTCAGGTTAAAAAAGAAAACAAAAGGAAAAAAGGAAAAGAAAAAGAAACTTTCTTTACATGGAAAATGATGTTTTAGATTGTTTTCCTCATATGAGTGCTCTAGGCAAACTTGTGATTTCTATGAACAACTTTCATCAGATGAGTTGTTGGTAATGCCAATAGCAATTGATTAATCAGGCCAATACCGTGATCATATAATTATGAATCTAACTTCGAGAAATAATCCAAAAAGCATACAAAAAAAAAAATAAATAAGACGTGGACTTCTGGAAAGATGGCCAAATAGCTCAAGATTAGCCCCACTCCAAGGAAAAATTAAAGAAGGGACAGGAGGGCGACTGAGGCAGTGATTCGGGAGTGCAGCTTACCTGGGAGAGCCTTCTGCACTGGAGTGGTGGAGTCCATGGGAGTGCACGGATAGGAGCACGTGACTAGTAAGTAAGCCAGACCATGTTCCTTGGATGTGCTACCCTCACTGATGCTGCCCCCTGACTGGTGACTAACCCCAACCCCATGCACCTGAACCCTGTCATCTGCTCCCATTCCCCACACTCCAGGTGCCCCCACTCCACCAGCCTCCACCAAGTGGAGGCCCTCAGCCACACTCCCCAGCTCTGAGAAAATGCTGACTTGTGCAGCCAAGTCACATCTGTCCCCAGTCCACAAAGGCATAATGCCAACCTGCTGTCTCAGCTCTATACATGTGTAAAAAGGTCTCTGTGCCTTAGACCAGCACACACTAGGGTTATGCCCCCCAGACTGGTTCACCCATACAGCTACATCCTCCCTGGCCGCTGGGCACCCATGTTTGCAAGCATCAGCATTACATCCTCAACCTGTGCCTATACCTGCCCTGAAACAAATCACCACATTGACTGCCCCATCCAGTACCTTGCTTTCTGCTGTACAGCCATCATGAAAACACAAGGCCTTAGACTACTGAAAGAAATCAACTCCCAAAGTAAATCAATCAAGATATTTATATACCACAAAGACAACAGAAGATTACTAAGCATATCACAGTGAGAACAGATATAGTCCTGCCTAATGACCAAATTAAAACACCAGAGGAGACACAGACATTGGAACAACTAATTAAAGATGTTCTTACAACTCTACTTAATAAGAGGAATAGCAAATGACATAAAGGAGATCAAGAAGACAGTAGAAGAACATAAAGAAGAATTTGAAAGAATAAATAAAAAATAGCAGAT
Organism: Myrmecophaga tridactyla; assembly: GCA_004026745.1. NCBI lineage: Eukaryota > Metazoa > Chordata > Mammalia > Pilosa > Myrmecophagidae > Myrmecophaga > Myrmecophaga tridactyla. The sequence continues at coordinate 1,728 of PVIY010050683.1, forward strand.
ATCATAGAGATTAAAGACCCTGTTGACCAAATAAAAAATATACTAGAGGCACACAACAACAGATTTGAAGAGACAGAAGAAAGCATAAGCGATACAGATGACAGGATAACAGACTTTGAAGACCTAAGACAGCAAATGGCAAAAAAGATGGGAAAAATTCAATTGGATCTCAGGGAATGATAGACAAAACAAAGTGCACAAATATATGAATCATTGATGTCCCAGAAGGAGAAAAGAGGAGTAAAAGGGTAAAGGGCTAGGAAAAGTAGTTGAGGATATTATGGGAGAAAACTTCCCAACCCTCATAAAGGACATAAATATACAATCAAAGAAGCCCAAAGAACTCTGATGAGAAGAAATCCAAATAGACCTTCTCCAAGGCACATACTAATTAGTCTGCCAAATGTTGAAGAAAAGCAGAAAATCCTGAAAGGAGCAAGAGAAAAAAAAAACTACCACATACAAGGGAAACCAAACAAGACTGAGTTCAGTCTAGTTAACTAGCACCCTGGAGGTGAAAAGGCAGTGGTGTGATATATTCAAGATCCTGTAAAAGAAAGACTTCCAGCCAAGAATTCTGTACCCAGCCAAATTGTCCTTCAAATTGAGGGAGAGATTAAAGTTTTCACAGACAAGGAAGTTCTGAAAGAATTTGCCAACAAGAGACCAGCCCTATAAGAAATACTAAAAGGTGTTCTGCTGCCTGAAAAAAAGACAGGAGAGGGAGGTCTGGAGGAGGATACACAATGGAACAGTGCCACTAAGGGTAATTAAAGGAACACAAAGAGAAAGAGGGAGAAGAATATATAGATCCGACAAATAAAATAAAAAAGATAAGATGGTAGAATCAAGAAACACCTTTTAAGTAATAACTTTGAATGTCAATGGACTAAATTTACCAGTTAAAAGATATAGATTGGCAGAATGGATTAAGAAACATATTCTAGTCATATGCTGCTTACAAGAGACTGAGCTTAGACGCAAGGATACAAATAGATTCAAAGTGAAAGGATGGGAAAAGATTTTCCATGCAAGTTGTAATCAAAAGAAAACAGGAGTAGCTATGCTAATATTGGACAAAATAGACTTTAAATGTAAAGACATCATAAGAGACAAAGAAGGACCCTATATACTAATTAAAGGGTCAATTTGCCAAGAAGATATAACTGTCATAAATGCTTATACTCCAAATCAGGGAACTCCAAAGTACATGATATAGACATTTGCAAAACTGAAGGGAGTGATAGATGTTTCAACAACAATAATAGGAGACTTCAATACAGCACTCTCCTCTATAGATAGAACAATCAGACAGAAGACCAATAAGGAAATAGAGACGTTAAATAACTTGATAAATGAATTAGACCCAACAGATGTATACAAATCATTGCACCCCAAAGTGCAGGGTTATACATTCTTCTCTAGTGCTCATGGAGCATTCTGCAAGATAGATCATTTGCTGGGGCATAAAATAGGTCTTCATAAATTTAAAAATATTGAAATTATTCAAAGCACTTTCTCTGATCACAATGGGATGAAGCTGAATCTCCATATCCACCAAAGAATGAAAACATTCACAAATATATGGAGATTAAATATCACTCTTAAACAACCAGTGCATCAAAGAATAAATTGCTAGAGAAATCAGTAGCTATCTGGAGATGAATGAAAATGAGAAAACTACTTATCAGAACTTATGGGATGTGGCAAAGGCTGTGCTGAGAGGGAAATTTATTGCCTTAAATGCCTATATTAAAAAACAAGAAAGAGCAAAAATTGAGGACTTAACAGCAAACCTGGAGAAACTTGAGAAAGAACAGCAAATAAACCCCACCAAAGCAAATAGAAGATAAATAACAAAGATTAAAACAGAGATAAATGAATGGAAGAGAAAAGAACAATAGAATAAATAAAACTGAAAGCTAGTTCTTTGAGAAAAATCAATAAAATTGATGGGCCACTAGCAAGACTGACAAAGGAAAGAAGAGAGAGTATGCAAATAGACAAAATTAGAAACGAGAAGGGGTGTGTTGCCACAGAACATGAAGAAATAAAAAATATCATAAGAGGATACTAAGAACAACCACATGCCAACAAACCAGATAACTTAGATGAAATGGACAAATTCTGGAGACACACAAAGAAGCTACACTGTCTCAAGAAGAAATAAAAGATCTTAACAAACCAATCACAAATAAAGAGATTCAAAAATCTTCCTACAAAGAAAAGCCCAGGGCCAGATGGCTTCACAGGGGAATTTTATCAAGTATTCTAAAAAGAACTCACACCAATCCTGCTCAAACTTTTCCAAAAAATTCAGGAAAAAGGAACTCTACCTAACTCATTTTATGAAGCTAATATTTTAATACCAAGACTGGGTAAAGATGCTATAAGAAAGGAAAACTAAGACCAATCTCGCTAATGAACATAGATGCAAAAATCTCAATAAAATATTAGCAAATTGAATCCAACAGCACATTAGAAGAATTATACACCATGACTAAGGAGGTTTATACCAGGAATGCAAGGATGGTTCGACAGAAGAAAAGCAATTAATGTAATACGGCACATTAACAAATTGAAAGGGAAAAAAAAAACATGATCATCTCAATTGATGCTGAAAAGGCATTCAACAAAATTCAGTATCCTTTTCTGATAAAAACATTCCAAAAGATAGGAATCAAAGTTAACCACCTCAATATGATAAAGGACATATATGAAAAACTGATAGCCAGCATCATCCTCAATGGAGAGAGACTGAAATCTTCCCCCCCTAAGATCAGGAACAAGACAAAGATACACACTGTCACCACTGTTATTCAATGTTGTGCTAGAAGTTCTAGCTAGAGAAATCAGACAGGACAAAGAAATGAAAGGCATTCAAATTGGAAAGGAAGAAGTAAAACTCTAATTATTTGCAGATAACATGATACTATACTTGGAAGATCCTGAAAAATGTACAGCAAAGTTACTTGAGCTAATAAACAAATTCAGAAAGGTGACAGGATATAAAATTAATATGCAAAAATCTGTAACATTTCTATACACAAGCAATGACTAGCTGAGGAATCAGGTAAGGAAAAAATTCCATGCAAAATAGCAACTAAAAGAATCAAGTACTTAGGAATGAACTTAACTAGGGACGTAAAGGACTTGTACACAGAAAACTCATAACATTGCTAAAAGAAATCAAAGAAGATCTAAATAGGTGGAAAGACATTCCTTGCTCATGGATAGTAAGGCTAAATATAATTAAGATGTCAATTCTCCCCAAATTGATCTACAGATTCAGCACAGTACCAATCAAAATTAAAACAACCTACTTTGAATGTTTGGAAAAGCTAATTACCAAATTCATCTGGACTGGAAAGAAATGCTGAATAGCTAAAAACATCCTACAGAAGAAGAAAGAAGTGAGTGGATTAACATTCCCTGACTTTAGAACCTATTATAAAGCCACAGTGGTCAAAACAGTATGGTACTGGCACAAAGATAGAAGCATTGACGAATGGAATCTAATAGAGAGTACAGAAATAGACCACCAAATCTATAGCCAACTGATTTTTGACAAGGCCCCCAAATTCTCTGAACTGGGGCAAAATAGTCTTTTCAGCAATTGGGTACGGAAGAACTGGATATCAATAGCCAAGAGAATGAAAGAGGACCGCTATTTTACACCCTAAACAAAAATTAAATTAAAGTGGATCAAACGCCTAAATATAAGAACTAGCACCATAAAGCTTCTAGAATAAAATGTAAGGAAACATATTCAAGACCTAATAATAGGAGGTGGCTTCCTAAACTTTACACCCGAAGCACAAGCAACAAAAGCGAAAAGAGATAAATGGAAACTCCTCAAAATCAAATGCTTCTGCACTTCAAAAGACTTCGTCAAAAAGGTGAAGAGGCAGCCAACTCAATGGGAGAAAATATTTGGAAAGCACATATTGGACAAAGGTTTGATTTCTTGTATATACAAAGAAATCATACAACTCAACAACAAAAGAACAAACACTCCAATTATAAAATGGGCTAAAGATATGAATATGCATTTTTCTGAAGAGCAAATACAGATGGCTCAAAATCACATGAAGAGATGGTCATTTTCACTGGCTATAAGGGAAATGCAGATCAAGACTACAATGAGATACCCTCTCACACCTATAAGAATGGCTGCTATTAAACAAACAGGAAACTATAAATGTTAGAGAAGATGTGGAGAAACTGGGACACTTATGCTTTACTGGTGGGAATGTATAATGGTACAGCCACCATAGAAGATTGTTTGGTGGTTCCTTAGCACTACTTGGTATATACCCAGAAGAGCTGAAAGCAACAACAGAAACAGACATTTGCACACTGACTTTCATAGCAGCATTGTTCACAATTGCCAAAAGATGCAAACAAACCAAATGCCCATCGACAGAAGAATGGATCAAAGAAATGTAGTATATACATGCAATGGAATATTATGCAGCAGTAAGACAAATTAATGTCCTGAAGCACATGACAAGATGGATGAGCCTTGAGGACATAATGCTGAATGAAATCAGCCAGACACAAAAGGATAGATACTGTATGATTCCAGTATTTATGACCAGCATAAAGGTGGCCGAAGGATGCACTGATGGAGAAGCAGATTGGTGAATGATGGTGTATACTCATGAATGAAGGTTGTGCTGCTGCAAAAAGGAACAAAGTCATGAGGCATGCGATGATATGAGTGAACATGTGGGACATTTGGAAAGACAAAACAAGCCAGAAATGAAAGAAAAAGAATGGTATGGTCACCTTTAGAAAATGCTTATAAGAAATCAGGGGCATAGATTATAAAATTATAAGAGCAGACACAATAAGTCCAGAGTGGTAATAATTACTTCTGGATTTTGAGAGGCTTTATATATATATATATATATATATATATATATATATATATATATATATATATATATATATATGTATATATGTATATATATGTATATATGTATATATATGTATATATGTATATATATGTATATATGTATATATATATGTATGTATGTATATATGTATATATAACTTGATATTTAGAGACAAGGACAAAGCTGAACAGGTTGGGGTTAAAGTAATTCAGAACATAGGGGTTAGGAAGACAGTGTCTATATTTTAGAACCACACACACTCTTTGAGACCAATGGAAGAAAAGTTTATTTTGTCTGGAACTGAAATTTCCTGTAGTGCATAGTCTAATTCAACCTATCTGTATAGCTCATTTGAACAACTGAAACACAGGGAGCACAGAATAAGAAAGAGGTCCTTTGATCCTGTATAGATATTGCAATGCCTGGATACATCCTAGAATGTATTAAACAGATACTCAAAAAGTATTGGCAAAGTCCCCTGAGGGATGGGAGAAAGAATATGGAACTATTAACCCTTACCATCAGGGAATCTTCTGAAACTGTGTCAAACTTTAGGGACACCCAAATCAATAGGCCATGCTCTTGATCATGAGGCTTACTCTTGTGACGCTTATGTAGGTAGTGGAGAAGCTTAGACTACCTATAGGCAGGCCTAAGAGTTACTTCTGGAGGGCCTTTTTTGTTGCTGAGTTGTGGCCTCAGTCTCTCCTAAGCCCAACTCTGCAAGTGAATTCATTGCTCTCCTCACTACATGAAACATGACATGCAGGCGTGAAAGTCTCCCTGGAGATGTGGGAGATAACTCTTGGAGATGAATCCAGAGCTGGTACCATGGGATCAACAATTCCATCCTGACCAAAAGGGGGAAAAGAAGTGTAATTAATAAAGTACCAGTGGCAGAGAAAGTTCAAATAGAGTCGAGAGGTTACTCTGGAGGTTGATCTCATGCAAGCTTCAGGTAGACCTTGCTACCTGTCATAACCTGCCAACTCCCAACCAGGACCATTCCAATCAATCACAAAGAACACCTAGGGCAATATATAAGATTCCACAAGGGTTCCATTGACTAGAATAACTTTCCAGAAACCTAAAACCTCCAGATGGGTCTGTGGTCCAGATAAGCCCTGAAATCTAGCCTAGATTGTCTAGAACATCAGATAGTTCCATCCCAATATGAAAAATTTAGAATTGCCTTAGCCCAAACGCTCCTGAAGAGAGGGATGGAAAGATCAAAGGTGATGGTGGAGTTATACAGAGAAGATAAGATTTAACAAATCACTATGAATTTTGAGTCTTTAAATTGATATTTCTTTTAATCTCCAGTATTTAGAGTAGCTAGAAGTAAAAACCTAAAATTGTGAAACTGTAACCTATGTCAAACTCTGAAATATGTTCTACAGCTAATTGGGGTGCTGTGCTTTGAAATCTCTGGCTTTTTTGTATATATGTTATTTTTTGGGAAAAAAGTCAATTGTGATCATAAAAAAATATTTAAGCTTTCTAGCTTCCTATATTCTGGAGCAGCTAGAAGGAAAATTATGAGGGGATCGTATGGCAGTCCATGACAAACTCTGGGATCTGTCCTGTAACTACTTGTTGAAGAGTGCTTTGAAAACTATTGCTTTTTTATTTCTTTGCTTTGTATTTATGTTATACTATACCATAAAAAAAGTTAAAAATAAAAAAGAGAAATAATCCACAAAATGAGAAGAAATGGTGTATTCATTTTAAACATTCATTGCAATGTTATTTAAACTACAATATAATGTTTTAAAGTAAGCAATTTTCAAGAATAGCACTAAGTCATTCGTTTTATCACGTCAATGGAATAATACACAGTTATGAAAATGACGATGTTTTACAGCAACTTGGAAAAAATTTTACAAAAAGGAAAAGTGAATAAAGTAAAGTGTATGTTATCTGCCGAGGATCATCAATTATGTAGGTACAACATCAGTATATTTTAGGTTGCTGTGGCTGCCATAACAAAGTTCCACACACTGATAAAAACAGTAAAAAATATTGTCTATCGTTTTAGAGGATAGAAGTGTGAAATCTATAGGGAGAGAATCTTTTCTTGCCCTTCTTAACTTCTGATGGCTTCCTCCAATCTTTGGGCTTCAGCCTGTGCATCAAGTCATCACATGGTGTTCTCGCCTTTGTCTGCAGGTTTTTCCTTTCACCTTCTTAAAAGGACACCAACTCATGTTTGATTAGGGTCCACCTTCAACCAGTTTGGTCTTGTTTTAATTGATTTTCAAAGTTCCCATTTCCAGTGAAGTCACATTCACAGGACAGGAGTTTAGATCTTTCTTGGTGGGACGCAATTCAACCCATAACAATGTGTATTTGGGCCAGGCTTGGAATATATTGAAGGAAGATATAATTATTTATTATTAGAAGATTGGATATTGAGTACATTTTAATTTTTCCATCATTCTTGGTATAATAATTTGGTGTAGAATATAAACTCCACAATAGCAGGGCCATGTCTGCCTTGCACCCTACTTTAACATCAACATTAATTAATTCAATTCTTTTTATTTTGAAAAAAAATTATTGAATGAAATTGATGAGTGTGAGCAAGTGTTTATATATAATTTTCTTTATACCCTGCCTCAGTTGGCTCCCATCTCTATAAGCACCTCTGTCCATAGCACTAACAATTCCCCTCTGGTTATGCTTAAAGTGTTAGAATGCGTACAACTCTTTCCTCTGTTTTTCTCTCCCATATCTATCATAAAGGTGGCAGCCTTAATGCTACAGTCAAAGCAAAGTTGATCTAAGACCATACTCAGAGGTAGTCGATGTCCACCAGCCCCAAAGCCACTCCGTCTATGTTTCAAATATAGGTTTGTGGATCTCACTGCAAACCTATTGAATCAGAATTTCTGAGGAGACACCCAGAAATTTGTATTTTAAACAAGCTCCCCAGTTAATTTTGATGCATGTCAAACTTTGACAACCAGTGGTCAAAAGCCAAGACTCCTTAGATAAAGTTAGATATAATTAAAATACTTGATTTTCCAGAAAGAATAAGTTTAGTCATTCAAAAAGAAAAGGGCCATAGGGAGTGATCCATTCATTTTACTAATGAGGAAATTAGGTCCGGAGTGTTGACGTGACTTGTGGAGGTATAACACAGTGGATTAGCATTCTGTCTAGCACTATGTTTAGACTCTAGTCCTATTGCTAAGCAAGCATTCATTACATATGTGTTAACAACACACATAGTGCTGTCCAAAATCATGCATTTGGTAGTGTCAGTCCTAGAGGAAGAATCAGTATTTCATGATTCTTGGTGTGTTCTGCTTTGAACCAGCAGGCAGTCACATCCCCTAAGATGACACATTAAAAAAAAAAGACACCATCTGTTGCCAAGTAAGAGGAACATAAAAACACTCTAATCATGGCTGAAGATGAGGTGTTCATTTCACAGGATGGCAGAAGCAACATGCCCTTTGGTAGGTATAAGATAGCCTAAAACTAAGCTGATCTCAAATTAAATACTACCTTTATACATGAAGCAGATCCATGTAGCATAATTGCTTCAGTACTGGGATCATTCCATTGATTGTTTTACTGAAAAGATTCTGTGATGATCTTTTTTCTTTAGTTGTTATGGTGGTTTGTAGCTTTGTACCTCAGAAAAAATATGTTCTTAAACTTAATCCCTATAGACATCTATCATTGTAAACAGGGTATTTTGATGAGGTTACTTTGATTAGGGTGTGGCTCCAACTGAATCAGGATGGGTCCTAATCCTACTACTGGAGGCTTTATAGAGAAAGCCAGGGGAAGAAGTCGGAAGTCAACGGAACCCAGAGAAACCAGAAGAGGCCATCATATACATTACCATGCAACGGGTGATTCAGCAACTAAGGAAGGCCAGCAGCCAGCTCCAAAAAAGCCTGCCCTCTGGAAGAAAGCATCGCCTTAATGATGACTTGATTTTGAACTTTCCCTAGCCTCAAAGCCATTAGCAAACAAACTCCTATTGTTTAATCCAAGCCATTAAGTGGTATTTATTTTAGGAAGCAGGAAACTAAAACAGTTGTTTTGTCCTTAGGGGCAGTTTTATATCTGGACCATAGCACATACATCTCACCCAAATTTTAACACTATGTGCTATAGTATGTCAGCTATAACTTTAAGCATTTTCCTATAATATGTGTTTACATTGAGGCAAGAAGTACTCTGTTGGCACTGCAACTGTTATGAAAACTGTTTACTGACAGTTTACATCAATCCTTTAAAATAAACAAAACATAATTTTGATAGCAGAGTTTGGTTTCAGTTACCATTAGTGAAAAATTCTCTTATGTTGATTAGTGAGCATCAACTGATATTGTAAACAAGTGATGCTTTAAAAATAATTCAGTGCAATGAAAATTTATTTTTGTATTAATTGGCCTTATTACTTTTATCATTTTCACTTTCATTTAATGTTTTCTATTTAGAGCAACCACTCACTGGACATCATTTGGCTGTTTTATTAACCTATTTTAATCTGATAGTTTAAAGATAAACTTGGGTTGTATAAGAATGTTAAAAAAATTGTTTTGCTTTTATATAATGTTTTGTGATTAAAGCAATCTCCCATCCGGCTCCAATTGCATATTTTACAAATCTATTTCAATTGAATGATAGTTTAAAGATAAATAAGCTTGGATGTAAAGAACTGTGTGGGCAGAGATGCTAGAAACTAGAGCACAGCCCTGATTTCAATGTATCTACACAGTCTTTAGTCAACAGAGCTAACTTTATTAAACATAGCTATTTAAATTCAGTATTGTCAAATATTGAGAGCTGAATTTTTTCCTAAAACATAGTTACCACTGGCCTTTTAGGTATCTGTGTGTTTCTATTCCCTTTATATCAGAATGTAAATTACAACTTCTCTTTAATATACTTTATGTTCTGAAATTCAATCTACTTTGATTATTATAATTGAACCAAGACCAGATTAAAGAAATAGAAATTAAGACAATGCTATAAACCCATTTTATATGAACCATTTTTAGCAAGATGACTAATGCATTAATAAATCAAACAACTTTGGTGACTGTCACTGTGACCTGGACCCTCCTATTCCACATCCTGAGTCAGGATCTCACACGTCACCCAGAGTGGAATTTGCAACATGTGAGTGGAAAAATGGAAACCACATTTTGATACTCAATTCTGGGGAGGAAACTGTTTTGCCAAAAACAATTCCCTTTGCAATTTTTCATTTCAATTTATCTGTAGCATGATGGCTACAATGTGTTTTCTTCTCTTTTGTTCTGATGAGGAAAATCATCAGATCTTCATAGCCACCTGAGCACAGCTGCCAAGATTGTTCCTTACAAAAATTATTTCTACACAATAGGGAAAACCAGCTTTTTCTTGCTCCTGTCAAAATTCTATTGAGAATAGGAAAACACACCCTACCCTGCTTTCTCAAATTATTTAGCTTTAAATTTTTAAAGGAGAGGCAAATTATATCTTTAAAGATCATGCATTATAAGACAAAGTATTTAAAATTTAAAAATTTAACTTGATACCAATGTTTGTCTTTACACAAAGGTTTTCAGACATAAATGCCTTTGAGTATATACTATACCCCATCTATGTACTTGTGATAACTACATTTCTACTTACATTCCTTCAAAGCTGACTAATTTACTTCCATGCTTTTATAATAAAATATTGTTTAACCTATTAAAAATATGGGAGTAAAGAGAAAACTTAGAAGCTGAATTTTAAAATATAGGGTGCTTCCAAAATAAAGTAATATTACAATATTTTATATAGAAGAAAGTATGTCCTTTTAATAATAGTTACTAAAATTCTCATCTCTACACACTTAGAAGATCTTTGATACTCAATTTAAGGGAATGTTGGCACAAATTACATTAAGCTGGATTCAGAATTTTAAAGTTAGGAAATACTTTGCCAATAGTATTTTTCATTTGCAAAACTTTTGCTTAAAAAACAAAAATGCAATCTAGAACTCTTTAAAACCAAACTCTTATTTGGTTCATTCATTAAATGTTTATGGAGTGTGGACTTTATACTGAGTAAAACTGTTCAGTGCTAATGACATGGGAGGAAAGAAGAAATAAACTGTCCCTACCCTCAGGTAACAGGACCAGCAGGAAAATAACTACTGTAATACTACTGTATTACAAAATAAACAGAATTGATCATTATAGAAATATATTGACTTTTTCTCCACTTATTTGAATTTTTCTCAAAGTGATTAAATATAACGGTTATTTCTCTTTCCTTTACCTACATATTAAATTTCTTCTTTGAAATTGTTTGAAACCAAACACAAGATTTTTTTTTCTGGAGATGATCCCTTTTTAAAATACATATACAAACCACTAATATACAGTTGACAATTCATAGAATTCCTATTCCCTTCTCTATTTCTTTGTGACACAATCCATACCAAATAATTCTGTTCAGAATACAGATATACATATATACATCACCATGTGGGCAAATCTAGTAAAGAGATATGTGTAAAAGAGTTCTTTTTTCTGTCTATTCCTACAATATTGTTATGTCTTCAAAGACAGAGTAGGGTTAACTCTCTAACATCAATGAGCTGTAATTGTTTTGCAGGAAATGTAGCTGATTTGCAGTGGTCTAAATGGCATGCTTGACAAGAACGGAAAAATTGTATCCTTAACCTCTGATTCATTTTCATACTTATTTTGATTAGCATTTTCCTGAGGGCAAAGAACACACCTTATTCATCACCTTTAAAACAGTGGTATCCAACACAAAGAATTTCAATAGGAGCTAATGAATTCATATGTGTACAATTATTTGTTGATAACAATGCAACCAAGTTTGGGGGACGTGGAAAAGATTGCGCCATCAGGTGAACACAGGGGATTCCTTAATTAGCACATCAGAGTTTCCATTTCCACACACATGAAAGCCAGATGACCCTTAAGATTCAGTGTCGGTTTTAATTCCTCCAGAAACTATTCTGACTTCCTTTTGCTATTTCCCTCAAGGTTCATGCCCTTCTGCCTCCAACTTTGATCTTCTCTATCCTTCCATAAAACTCTATCTTTGCATTTAACACCTGAATTTATAATTAATTTTGAGTTTTAATCTCACATCAGACTAATGACCACTTTGAGGGCTGGAAATATGTTTTATTCTTCTTTGTGGATTCGTTATCAAACATTCAGTGGTTTGAGTTGATTAGCACATCTCTATTCTTTGGAATTTTTCCTGGAAGAATTGAATGAATGAGATGGCCTCCTACTTGGGCTGTGCAGTCCTTTCCTTCAGACAACCCAAACATCTCTCCAGAAGTTATTTTATTCTACTATCTCTAAGATTATCTTGTTTTCCAGCCTGACTATTTAACAGGAAAAACAAATCTGAAATGCATGGAAGTTAAAGTTAGTGGCATAGATCACTCAGCAGAGCTAAATCTAAAATCCCAGATGAATTGATAGAATAAAACAGGCAGCCTAGAGGCTAAGTGCTTAGTTTTTGGGTAAAAAAAAACTCTAGTTGCAATATGGGCCCTCTTTTTGGCAGGTGCCCTAAAGTAATGTACATAATTTGTCAGAGACCCAGCCTTTTAGTAATGCCCATTTCATAATGGTCTTTGTAAAGTAATATATGTAAATGGTTTAGTACAATATTTAGCATGTAGCGAGTATAATAAATCTTAGACTTCTTATACATATAGACATAACAGATATTAGAAAATAGTTAATAAAGCAGATTAAAAGGAACATCATAGGATAAGGAATGAACAAATGAAGACAAATAGAGGCTCATAGGAGGAAGTATATTAAAAAAACAAAAACAAATACAAATAACTCATGGAGATGGTAGCTATAGATGAAAAGTCCTGGATGGTAATTCCATGGGGGGGTAACTGTATTTCCAAAACAGCTATGGTGCCCAGGTAACTGAATATCCACATGTGCCCAAGATAAGCCCAGTTTATGCATCTTGTCCTGCTTTAACTATTTAGAGCTTCTGCTAACAAGTTTCTTTGTTAGCAACACAAAAACAGTGCTATTTATTCCAAATGATTTTTATAAGAATTCTTTTCTCAGTCAAACTCTAAAAATTGTCAAGGTTTGGTCAATGTTTTATATAATTACCGTAGTTATGGAGCATGTGCTAATATGGAAATATTTCAAAAAACTTTCCCAAATTTGTAATGGGCATCTCAAAATGTAAATTCATGCAAGTTAATAGTAAGGGTTTCACGGTCCGTATACGAAACGCCAGGTTGGTCAACATTTCAATTTTTAGTCTAAATAGTCAAGTCCATCATGAAGGCAAATGTTTTTGTAGCAATTTAACTTAGTTGCTTGTGCCAGTCTGAAAGGATGTATGTGTCCCAGAAAAGCCATGTTTTAATCTGAATCCTATTTTGTGAAGGCAGCCATTTCTTCTAATTCAGTTCTGTATGTTTGAAACTTTAATCAGATCATCTACCTGGAGATATGACTCAATCAAGAGTGGTTGTTAAACTGGATTAGGTGGAGATGTGTCTCCACTCATTCCAGGTGGGTTTTGATTACTTTACTGGAGTCCTATAAAAGGGAACATTTTGGAGAAAGGAGGAGATTCGGAGAGAGCAGAATAACGTAGCCATGAGAGGGAGAGAGTCCACCAGCCAGCAGTCTTTGGAGATAAGGGAAAAAAATGCCTCCCAGGGAGCTTCATGAAAGAGGAATCCAGGAGAGAAAGCTCGTAGATGAGTTGTGTTCGCCATGTGCCCTTCCGGTTGAGACAGAAACCCTGACTGTGTTCGCTGTGTACCTTGTCACTTGAGAGAGACCCTGAACTTCATCGGCCGTCTTGAACCAAGGTATCATTTCCTGGATGCCTTAGAGTGGGCATTTCTATAGACTTAATTTAATCGGGACATTTTCTTAGCCTTAGAACTGTAAACTAGCGACTTATTAAATTCCCCTTTTAAAAGCCTTTCAGTTTCTGGTATATTGCATTCCGGCAGCTAGCAAACCAGAACATTGCTCCTGCCATAAACATGATGAGAATGTAACTTGTAGTGCTACAAGCAAAATGTCAAATGATTTCTCAGGATTGCATTTTACTTCCTTTTTTTTTGATTTTACCAGCTTCTGAAAACTTACTTCTAGATATACACATTTAGAAAAAAGTCTTTTAAAAATTTATCCTGAAGATCTTAGGAATTAAATGCAGTGAAAGATATTATTTCTTCTTTTCCTTTTTCTATAGAAAATAACATCCTTTACAATAATTATTTAACAAAAGAAAAATTTTCTGATGTAATTCTTCTTTGTCACTTAGCAAGTTTCTTTGTTAGCAACACAAAAACAGTGCTATTTATTCCAAATGATTTTTATAAGAATTCTTTTCGCAGTCATCAGCTAAAAAACAAAGACAAACTCAAACAAAAACAAAACCAGTTGCATAGTTATGCA
>PVIY010050684.1:0-16072 GCA_004026745.1 Myrmecophaga tridactyla
TTTAAAAAAAAAAGAATCAAATGATCACATGGTAAGAATGTTCATGTTTGTATGTTGCTATGTTTTAAAAAAAAACAAATTAAAAAAAGAGTATTTGCTAAGTTCCCTTGGAGGGATGGTGTGAAAGCAGGGAAATTCAACTTCCCCATGTGGGGAATCTCTGATATTCTCGCAAGCAGTTGGGACAACTAAATCAATAGATCGAGCCTTCAATCTTGGGGTTTGTTCATATGAAACTTATTCCTGCAAAGAATAGGCTAAGCCTACTCAAAATTAGGCCTAAGAGTTACCCCCAGAGAACCTATTTTGTTGTTCAGATGTGGCCTCTCTCTCTCAGCCAATACAGCAAACAAACTCACTGCCCTCCCCCTCTCTATGTGGGACATGACTTCCAAGGGTGTAAATCTCCCTGGCAATGTGGGACAGAAATCCTAGAATGACCTGGAACTCAGCATCAAGGGATTGAGAAAACCTTCTCAACCAAAAGGTGGACGAGAGAAATGAGACAAAATAGAATGTCAGTAACTGAGATTTCAAACAGAGTGGAGAGATTATCCTGGAGGTTATTCTTATATATTTTGTAGATATCCCCTTTTTAGTTTAAGATGTATTAGGAAGGCTAGAGGGAAGTGCCTGAAACTGTAGAGCAGTATTCCAGTAGCCATGTTTCTTGAATGAATGCATAATGATATAGCTTTTGCAATGTAACTATGTGATTATGAAAAACTCGTGTCTGATGCTGCTTTTATCTATGATATTGACAGATGAGTAAAAAATATGGATTTAAAATAAATAAATAAATAAATAATAGGGAGAACAAATGTTAAAATAAATTCAGGAGACTGAAATACTTGTGGACAATGAAAGGGAGTGGTAAGGGGTATAGGAAAAAAATGGGGAAAAAAGGCTAAAATCTATCCAGTAGATGGAAATACTAGTGGTCAATGAGATGGAGGGGTAAGGGGCATGGTGTGTGTGTGTTTTTCTTTTTACTTTTTATTTCTTTCTCTGGAGTGATGCAAATGTTCTAAAAAATGATCATGGTGATGAATATACAACTATGTGATGATATTGTGAGCCACTGATTTTACACCATACACGGAATGTTTGTATGTTAAGAATGTTCATTTTTGGGCAGGCCATGGTGGCTCAGCAGGCAAGAATGCTTGCCTGTCATGCCAGAGGACCCGGGTTCGATTCCCAGTGCCTGCCCATGTAAAAAAATAATAATAATAATAAATGTTACTTTAACAAAAAAAGAATGTTCATTTTTGCATGTTGTTTTGGTTTGATAATACAAAATGATTTAAGTTAAAAACAAAAAAAAATGAACAGTGCTGAGACTAGGCTAGAATAACCATTTCTGCTGTATGTGTAAACAGGACTGAGACTAGTTGAGCTTCAGTAATTCTACAGTATAGAAAGAAGAAAAAACATCTATATAATGATTCAGTAATCATAATAATTTGTTAATTCTTAACTTCTTGTTTACAATTTAACCATACCAATTAAGCCAATTAAGTCAATTAAAAAATAGTCAGTGTGATGGGCATTTCTGAAAGATTATTATACATTCTCCTGCCTGAAAGCAGCAATCTAATTGATCTGTAAGAGAGATTACCACAGAGTTTAAGAAAACTTTGTAGGTGGTAAGGAGTGGAGATTAATAAGACAGTAGAAGAAAGGTGGTTATGGTGCCACTGTGTATGGAAAGGGTAAAGATGTTGACAGCCTGGTCAAAGAGTCAGAATTGTGTGTCCAGGTGGCAATCATAGACTTTCTCAGGATCAATCAGAAAAGCAGAAACACACACACCACCATAAGATTACAAACATTGGAAGGGCAATTCCAAACAACAGTAGGAATTGTGATTTGCAGGAATAAGTTAGATGGTCACATACCAAGGTGATGAAGCCCCAGGAGGGTTATGGAGATGGTTGTGGTTTAAAATTGTATGTATCCCAGAAAAACATGTTCTTAAATCTAGTCCATTCCTGTGAGTATAAACCCATTGTAAGTAGGACCTTTAGATGAGGCTGCTTTGGTTAAGATGTGACTCAACTCAATCAGGATGGCTTTTTAATCTTTTTACTAGAGTCCTTTATAAACAGATTGAATAGACACAGAGAGAAAGCCACAGAAGCCAGAAGATGAAATCAAGAAAACCTGGTAGAGAAGGGAGAGACCAGCAGATGCCACCATGTGCCTTGCATGTAGCAGAGGGTTCAAGGATTGCCAGCAGTCAGTCTTCGGGAAGAAAGCATCACCTTGATGATGACTTGATTTGGACATTCTCATGGACACTAATTGTAAGCCAATAAATTCCCATTCTTTAAGCCCAAACTATTTCATGATATTTGCTGGAGCAGCCTATGAAACTAAAACAGGGACTTTACCGGACAAGATACAAGAGACAGCTATAAGAAGACAATGGATTAAATATACTCAGAGCTTTTATGAATGTTCCTATATAGTCAGGGCTGAATTCCCTATCTAAGCTGATCTGAGGCTAGTAGATGGAGATAAGGAAGATGGGATTAGAGTGGGGAATTAGAATGAGAGAATTTGACCTAGGATCTCTGAATGATTTTGGTAGGATTAATTCAGTTACCAGATAGGAGGTTTCCCTATATCTATTCATCCATCCATCCATCCATCCATCCATCCATCCATCCATCCGTCCATCACCTATCATCTACCTGTTTTAGTTTCCTAGGCTGCTCAAGCAAATTCCATGAAATGTTATAGTGCAAAACCAGGAACAAGGCTCTGCAAGAACCTCCAGGAATGTTATGCAGAAACAGAACTGGAGTGCATAACCAGGTACAAGATTACAAGCCACAGGAACTTTACAAGGAAACAGAACAAACCAGGATCAAGGCTCTGAAGTTTCAGGAAATAGATTTTATTAGTCTATGACCATAGGGTTCAGCAGAGTAGCCTCTGAAAGTTTGAGCCCTGAACAGAGGCTGACACAAGATATTTATAGACAAGATGGCTTGTTAGAGGTATTATGTTCCTAATATGGCAGCCAGCAATGTCTGAAGGAGATGATTGGTTGCCTGCCGGTGATCATACCTGGAAGGATTGCAAAGCTGAGTTTACAGAAGTGGATGAATGGTTATGGGGGAGGGGAGACCTATGTAAGCTTCTTATATTTTCTTAAGTGCACTTTCAACTGTCCTTGGAGCTGGGAGACTTTCCAAAGAGGGAGTAGCTTGAGTAAACAAGGAGGGGTGCTTGCTGCCTGGGACCCATGTGCTACATTCTTTCCTTTGATTCTTGCCCACACCAGTGGACAATAGCATCACCTATATCTCATCCTCTTCTTGTTGCAGGTATTGGTATTTCCAGACAGCCTGGACCCAAGCAACTGTTTTTCTTTCTACCAGAGCTTTAATAGAGCACCATAAACTGTCAACTAGGACTGGTAGAAGGAATTTAGGGAAAAATAAAAAACACAAAGAGGAAAAAGAATGGAGAAAGGCACCCTAACACAGCCCTTTTCTTTAGCTGCCCTTTTTCCTGTGGTTAAGGTAAAAATGGGGAATAAATCTTGGCTGTGGTGAGTGGGAAGTTGCTGTTTGACCAGGTATTTGTCTGCTACCTGGGTCCCAATCTGAGCTGGGCATGGGAAACAAGGTAGCCATGGGGGCAGGAGACCCTCCTCAGAAGAGGTGAGGTCTGTGCCCTGCCTCTGTTGGCCCCAAGTTTTCTCCTGATGGCCCCTTTGCGACTGTGCCTGTCTTAGGTATTCCTTCCCTGATAAATCTTACCCATCTTTGGCTAACCAACCATCCTCTGGGGCCAAGCAGAGTGATGGGAGGTGTGCAAGTGAGGGAGGGACAACACATACTGAGAGAGTCTGATCTGTCTTCTTGACAGCCTATGCCCCCTGGCTTCCACACCCAGCACCTGCCTTGGGATTCCCTCACCTGCTGGGGGGCCCCAGCTCTGGTCACATGTTTTGGGGAACCCAAGTTTCTTCTCTAAAGGGCCCAGCTCATAGCTTTGGCAAGAGACAAACTGCATGGTGCCAGCTCCCAGGAGGCCTCCACCTCGGTACAGCAAGAGCTCCCCACCGATCTCATACGCATCACATTACCAGGAGGACAGCACCAGGAAAGGTGTCGGATTCAAAGGGGGATAAAACTGTACATGTGCTGATGGTCAGGTGGACTTGGGAACCGTTTCCCTTTTTAGAGGTTATGGCAATACCCTTGCTGCCCCAAGAGTAGTGAAAACAGCACTACCGAACCTGGCAAGGTGGGATTATAGCATATAGGGGAATCTCCTTTGGGGGTGAAAACAGAGAACTGGATGTCTTTAAGGTGACAGACCTGGGGTGAACCACAGCCTGAATACTGGTTGTAGAAAACCACCATGGCTTCTACTCTGTCTCCAATACAGGTGGTTTTAAGGCATGCCTCTCATAGGTCATCCCCACTGGAGGAGCCTTTAAGAATGCCGATTAGGAGCATCAAAGGAGCATAGTGCTGGCTATGGGAAGTGCCACCACTGGGGACATACACGCCAAGCAGTGGCTGGGAGCATACGGAAGGGACTGAGAGGGATACCCTTAACATTAGAACACCCATAGAAACCAGGAAGGTTACTTAGGCTGGTTGGTAGCTTCCTCAGGCTTCGGTTGTCCATAGATTGGTCAGCTTTGGGGTAACCGAAGCAGGGCTGTGACGGTCACTTAGGCCTTAGTCTTGGACTAGTCAGTTGATCTTGGCTGTGATGGAGATGGGTGCAGCGGTCTCCAGAAGGTGAGGTGCATAGGGTGCTCAAGTTCAGGGGTGCACTCCCAGGGGTATCTGCAGTGGCCGTCTTGACCTGACAGTGGTGAATCCATGGGACGATCTCCGCGACTGTGACAGCTGTTGGGGTTACTAAAACAGCACAGTAAGGACCTCTCCACTGAGGCTGGAGGGAGCCTTTTTTTCCAGTCTTTTACCCACACCAAGTCCCGTGGCTCAAAGTCATGTAAGGAAGGGTAGATGCTAAAGGGTTCGGGTACCGCTTCCAACACCTTCCCTTTTTAATTCACCTAAAACTTTTACTAACTTTGACCATAATTTCCTTTTTCTGAAACCTTTGGCAACTTATTATATTTGTTCAGGCTTTGTCTTACATTTTTCTCATTCTGTAACAGCCATTTATTTTGTCTTAGGACAAAACTACTCTGTTTATCCTTTTAGTAAAAACACGTCCTTTATATCCTTCATACTTAAATTTAAGCAAACATTTCACCACATACAAGTACCATCAAAATCAAATTTCCCAGAATAGTTAAATGCTTAAAATGCTGTAGTCAATGCATATTTGAAACATCAATATACAATTTTTTAATAAAAATTAATGGCACATATCAAGACTTTTTAAAAAACTGTATGGTAAAACTTGCAATCAAGGAGTTTCTCAATATCAAACAGCCTCCCCAATTCAAAAATATGTAACATAAAACCAAAGGGGAGCCATAAATTTGGAGTCAAAGATAATGGGTTTTGGCCTAATCCCTTATCTGGAAGAAAAGGATTAAATGAGGATATAGAGGTACCAAGGGAGCTGGACACAGGGTTTCTGCCTTGCCAGAAGTAGGAGCACTATTTTCTTTGTGATTATAACTTGGTTTACATTTTTCTTCATACATTCTCTTTATCTCATTATTTGACAAAAGGTTAATACCTTTTAAGTTGACCCCAACTTAGAGCATGTCTCTGTGGGAAATCCTGTTACTGGTATTGGGGAACCATCTCCCATTATATCTTTTGGTCTCTTCTCCCCCTGTATTCCAGCCTCCCATGTCTCCCAGCTCTGCCATTTTATTTAAGACATTGTTAAGTGGATTGACTGTTTCTCCTAATAATAAAGTCATTATCAAGTGTTTATATGTTGGAGGTGCTGCCTTAATGATAGCATTTCTTTGTGAAGCATTGACAGGAAGGAGGTGGTATGTGTCTCCTTCTCCTAATACAATTGCTGATTTCATAACTTCCTCTTTCAATCTCTGCATAGCATTTCACAAAGTGTACCAGGGTTGATCATTTTGTGGCTACATAGTGTCAGTACGGTATTATATTTTACACTCTTGTGCAGCCAATGCCAGCAAGTTAGAACTTTCTCCTGCCCACTGACTAAATTCTAGAAAAGCAGTCTGTATAAAGGGATTGGGGCTAATTTCTATAAACTTCATGCAGTCAGCATAGCCCAACACTGCTCCTCCAGCCCCTGCCTCAGCAATTCTGACCATTCAGGTAATTAATGGCTACCAGTTTTCTGAGTAAAATGCCTAAGGATGTCAGTTATTTCTTGTTCTTTTATAGTTGTTCTGAAAGTAATCTTATTGCCCTGTTTCTTTTCTTTTTGCCTTTGTATTGGGCAAGCTCCTATTTCTGGAGGATATTTACTCTTTTCTTTCTGACAAACTTCCTCATCTAAAACATTCCCATCTTTTTCATCATCTGCCTTGTCCCACACATCACCATCCAACTTATCAGGGTCCTAATCAGCAGTGGCAGTGGCTAGTACCATATCTATTTTCTTTTTTGTTCACTTTACCTCATCTCTTCTTATATTTATATTGGGCCACATGAACTGCATCTTTTTCAGCTACTGACCAGTAATTACAAATTTGATTTTCCAAACTAAAGTTTTGATTCTGCAGCATTGACAGTTTTTCCTGTAATTCTGCTAATTCCTTTCCATAATTCATTTCTTCAGAGGTTGCTTGAAATCATTTTTCTATATTCCATTAACAAAGCCCATCCTCTTCTACACACTCCAATCGTTTCTTTCCCTTCTTCTAATGGAATGTTTTCTAGACACAGAATAACTTGAATAGGCTTTCCCTGTTTAATTCTATTCCCCTAATCTTCACAGGGTCCTGTGCATTCACCCATTCCTTTGCAAGTGAGGAGTAAGGTAAATCATCCCATTCTGGGATTTCTTGGTTCTTTACCTTGAGCTTAGAGGATTTTCCAAAAATAACATTATCTTTTAATCTATGTCCAAATCTTATGGTCCACTATTAACCTATCTCAAGTAAATCTTGAAGAGGGGTTACTGACTTGAAAATTCCCAAATGTCTTATAGCATTAGAAAATACAAACCAGGGAGATAAAACCTTCAAATCCAAAACATTCTGCATATAAAAATGGACAAGAAACCGGCAACTTCAAATTTACCAAGAATGGTCTTAATAAAGCATTACGATATTCAAAAGAGAACAGTCCATATTTTCTGCACAAATTTTCTAAAGCTTGTCCTACTGACTTTCACTACTATGAAGCCATGCTGAAATGCGAATCCTGTTCACTGCACCAATTTTGTCACGTGAAACTCAATGTGATATTTGTGGCCACTTAATTTATAGGTTTGGATTCACAGACAACACAGACTTCAGTGATATAAAAACAGGTTTTATTAAGAAAGTAATTAAAGAAAATAAATAAAAGAGTTTTCAGAAATAAACCATAGCTACATCACCAGATAAGATGGCACCAACACCTGAAGAGAAGTGCTGGAGGGTTTCAGAAGCAGCATTCCAACTCTCATTAGTAAAAATCCACTGCAATCTTGGGACAGAATTCAGTCTCCTTAGTTAAGATCCATAGCAGAGCATAAGATTCTGATAAGGTGCTCTCCCTCTCTCATAAGATTCGTCTCTCTCTTTCTCTAACTGCTTGCATGCAATTTTTAATGATATCTTCACACAATAGTGGCCAAATTCCAATTAGCTTATGTGATCAGGCCCCATTGAGTCCTCTCAGAACTGTCTAGGGACTGAGAGGAGTTTCCTGGGACCTGGATATCTTTATTAAAGTACACCTCCTTCTGGAAGGATAGCCAATCCTCCCACCTAGAGTGCACATTTCAACTGTTTCTTACCAAGGTCACACAATGGCAACTTCAGTTGTACTGAACAGACTCTACAAATTTATCTTTTCCTTAGTAGGTTATAATTTCCTTAAGGCAGGAGTGATGGCTTATTAATCTTTGTTTTCTTATTAGTGTTTAAGCAATACCTTGCATATAGTAGGTACATAGTTTTCCAAATGCATAAATGAATGAAATGATGCATATATATAATGCCTCATACTTTTTACTATATACCATTTACATATACTATCATACAATGAAATTAAAGAATGGTTGTGTAACAGGGTAGTCTTAACTCTTCCTTGGTAGACTATGCAGTTGTTATTGTGTGTAGCAAAATCTTGTATCAACACTTTTACAGGCCTGTTTGCTTAATGAGATAAATTTTCAACCCCCTACACAGATGTTGTCTTCTTATTCTGAAATGTGAAAATTTTAATTTATGAATCAGAGTAATGATAAACCATAATACAAGAACATTTCTATTTATTCTTCCCAAAAGTGGTCCACTCTAATTCACACAGTTTCCTAAGTAGGCTGGGGGTCAGCTTGACTCCCCATTCATCAGCAGAAGCTCTCTTAAGTTTGGACATCATGCACCGCAATGGTGTCTTACTGACTTTACTTCCCATATCAGTGGTGCCACCAAGTAGGGGGAGGGCTTACAGACAAAGAACAGAGGGTTTCAGACAAGCAATCACTTTATTTGGTCTGGCCTGACTGGCTCACCGGTCACAGGAATCACAGGGTCCAAATTCAATTGCAGCCTGGTGCTCAGCTCCTGTGGCCCAGCACTTCCTTTTACTCACACAAATGCATGCATGCATTCACATACCCACACTGCCCTTCCAAGAACCAAACCTGAAGACTTCCATTTCCTCTGGTCCTCCAACTGGAGACTGGTACTTGGAGAGTCTCTGGGAGATGATCAGGCTCCCTTTTCACTCAGACTCCCCTAGCCTTTTATGAGTGGGCTGAAACTGATGCATCCGTGTGCTTACCACTCAGACAGGTGATGTTCTCAGGAACCTGGTTTCAGAAATTGTCCCAGATCCGTTGCCACTCTGGTGGTGATGAGCACCCTGCCTGGAGAGGTTAGGGGTCTGAAAGACTGGGAAAACTCTGGTGCTGGCACTGGACCCATCAGGTCTCTGGTCTGGGTGACACTGCCACTGTGGGCAACGTAGGTGAGAATATCACCAGCCTCTCGATCCCAGGTGAGCCCCCAGAAATGTAGTGTGAAACCAGGAACAAGGCTCTGTGTTCTAGTTTGCTAGCTGCCAGGATGCAATATACCAGAAACAGAATGGCTTATAAAAAGGGAAATTTAATAAGTTGCTAGTTTACAGTTCTAAGGCTGAGAAAAATGTCCCAGTTAAAGCAAGTCTATAGAAATGTCCAATCTAAGGCATCCAGGGACAGATACCTTGGCTGATGAAGTTCAGGGTTTCTTTATCAAGTGGAAGGGCACATGGAGAACACAGTCAGAGTTTCTCTCTCATCTGGAAAGGCACATGGTGAACATGGTCAGGGTTCCTCTCTTATCTGGAAGGGCTCATGGCAAACATGGTGTCATCTGCTAACTTATTCTCCTGGCTTCCTGTTCATGAAGCTCCCTGAGAGGTATTTTCCTTCTTAATCTCCAAAAGTTGCTGGCTGGTGGACTCTGCTTCTCATGGCTATGTCATTCTGCTCTGATCTCTCTGAATCTCTCATGTTCTTCAAAATATTCTTTTTTTATAGGATTCCAGAAACTAATCAAGAGCCACCCAAATGGGTGGAGACAAACCTCCACATAATCCAATTTAACAACCACTCTAGATTGAGTCACATCTCCAGGGAGATGATCTAATTACAGTTTCAAACATACAGTACTGAATAGGGATTAGAAGAAGTGGCTGCCTTTACAAAATGGGATTAGGAGTAAAACATGGCTTTTCTAGGGTTCATATATCTTTCAAACCAGCACACCCTGCAAGGGCCTCCAGGAATCTTATATGGAAACAGGACTGGGGTACATAACCAAGAACAAGGCTGCAAGTGTCCAGGAACATTACACAGAAACAGAGCAAACTGGGATCGAGGCTCTGAAGTTTCAAGAAGAGGGTTTTATTAGTCTATGACCATAGGGCTCAGCAGAGTAGCCTCTGAAAGTCTGAGCCCTGAACAGGGGCTGACACAAGATTTTTATAGACAAGATGGCTTGTTAAAGGTATTATGTTCCTAATATGGCAGCTGGTGATGTCTGAAGGAGATGATCGGCTGCATGCTGGCGATCAGACCTGGAAGGATTGCAAAGTTGAGTTTACAGAAGTGGATGAACAGTTATGGGGGTGGGGGCTCCTATGGAAGCCTCTTATCTTTGCTTATATGTGCTTCCAACTGTTCTTTGGGCTGGGAAACTTTCCAAAGACAGAGTAGCTTGAGTAAATAAGGAAGGGTGCTTGCTGCCAGGGACCTGTGTGCTACAATGTGTTGAATTAAACAGTGATAATTTATTAGCTTAATTTTGAGGCTAAAAGAAAGTCCAAATCAAGGTGTCATAAAGACAATGTTTTATTCCTGAAGACTGACATTCTGGGGCTTATGCCAGCAATCCTTGGCTCCTTGGTCAAATGACAAGGCACATGATGTCATCTCCTGGTCTCTCCCTTCTTTTCCAGATTCCATGTGTTTCATCTCCTGGCTGCTTCCTCTGTGCTTTCTCTCTCTCTGTCTTAATTTCATTTGCTCATGAAGTATTCCAGGAATAAGATTAAGAGCCATCCTGATTGAGGTGGGACATACCCTAATTTAAGTTGTCTCATCAAAGGCCCTACTTACAATGGGTTTACACCAACAGGAATGGGTTAGATTAAGAATATGTTTTTCTGGGGTACATAACAGCTTCAAACCACCACACTACCATCTGCATACCTACCTGCCCACCCATCCATCCATCCATCCATCTATCCATCTCACCCCACAAAGGATTTATAGCAAAAGTAAGCTACTTAAGCTGTTTTTTTTCTGGACAACAGTTTCTTTATTTGGAAAATAAAAATAAAGGCAGATCCTTACCTCCCACTTTACAACAAAAGTAAAACTCCAGAAGTAAAGGTTTAAATGTAAAAACAAATAAATGTGTTAGAGGAAAATATAGGTGACTATCTTATTTATATCTTATAGCAAGGGGAGAATTTTCTAATAATAAAGCCAAAAGAAGAAACCACAAAAGGGGAAACTTCTACATTTGAGAAATTGTCACATACAAAATTAAGAGAAACAACTGCAAAAAATGTTTGCAAGCAAAAAAAGAAGAAAGAAAAACAAAAAGAAATTAAAAAGTTGCAAAATATTTGCAAAAAATACATGTGAAAAAAGAATTTAAATCAATATATGGAAGGTTCTTATAAAGCATTGAAAGATGAACATTCCTACTGAAAAAAGTGAAGACATGAGCAAGAAATGTACCATCAAATAAATAATGACAAGTAAACACACAAATGTCCACTCTCACTATTAATCAGATATATTTAAAATAAACACACCATCTTCCTCAATGAAATTAGTAAATTATATATCTTTTAAAATAATGATACCCCAAGTCCTAAAATGCAGAGCGGCCAGTCAATCCCCAATCAAAACCATTCCTGCCAACCCTAAATACCTCCAGGGCTTTATCTGTGATTCTACAAAGGTTTCAGGCACCAGGATTACTTTCCAGAAGCCTACAACCCCCACATGGGTTCCTATGCCAGATAAGTACTAAAACGCAGAGGGGCCAGCCTCTCCAGAACATCAGTTAGCTCTATCCCCCATCCCATCCCATCCACAGCTTCTTCCAACATGAAAAAGCCAGAATGGGCATAACTCAAACACTCCCAAAGAGCAGGAGGAAGATCAAAGGTGATGGTGGAACCATACAGAGAAGGTAGGGTTCAACAAATGAGCATGACCGCTGAATCATTATATTGACACCTCTGTCAGTCCCCAGTGTCTTGGAGCAGCCAGAAGAAAAAACCAAAAATCATGGAACTGTAATCCATATCACACCCTGGGATCCGCTCTATAACTCCTAGTCAAAATGCACCTGAAAATCCACTGCTTCTTTGTATATATTTTACATTTCACAATAAAAAGAGCATTAAAGGGGGGGGGAGGTGAAGAAGTATAACATATACACAAAAAAGCAACATATTTCCCAGTACATTCCCACAAGTAGTTACAGAACAGATTCCAAAGTTTACTATGAGTTACAGCTCCATGGTTCCTCATCCTCCCCTCCAGCTGCTCCAAGACACTGGAACTCCAAAGAAATATCAATATGATTCAGCAGTCAAACTCACTTGTTGAGTCCTACCCTCTCTGTTATACTCTTCCTCTTTTTTTTCCTTTTTTTGTGAAAAATAACATAAATAACAATTTTAGGTTTTTACTTCTAGCTGCTCCCAGGCACTGGAACCAAAAGAAATATCAGCATACTGACCCAGCACTCACACTCATCTGCCAAACCTGACCCTCTCTGCACAACTCACCATCACCGCTGATCCTTCTCCACTACCCAGGGGTATCTGGGCCATGCCCACCCAAACCTCCCCATGTTGGAAGGGGCTGCTGACAACACGGGACAGGGGGATGGAGTCAGTTGACACTCTGGGTCATGAGACACTTAAGCTTTTTAAGAATGAAGTGAAGAAAAAATGATATCTTTATCTTGAAACTATGATTCTAAAACAGTTGTGTGACAATCTGGAAATGTTGCACGAACACTGAAGGAATTGAGAGCGAGGCTCCAAAGCTTCAGGAAGCAAAATTTTATTCGTCCATGTGCATGGGGCCCAGCCAAGTCACCTTGAATGTCTGAGCCCTGAACAAAAGTTTACAAAAACTTTTATAGTCAGGATGATGCATTAAAGACAAGGTATGAACTGATGATGTTGGAAGAAAATGATTGGCTGATTTAAATTGGGAAAGTAGCAAAGCTGTGTTTACAGAAGCAGATGAGAGGTTAAGGGAGGGGTTTCTTCACAGGAATTTGTCTTACCTTGCCTACATGCAATTTTACCCATTCTTGGGGCAAGTGTCTTGTTTATGTGTGGTTCTGACTGCTCAGAGGAATTTTGGGGGAATTTTTAAAGAGGAGGTAGTTTAAATTTGTAAGGAGGAGTGAGGGCCCACCTGCTGGATGAGAAAATGGCTTGGGAAAACAGGGGCTGTGTGCTACATAGATGAAAAAAGTAATAACCTCAAAAGATATATGAAATTCATTGCACAGTACTACAAAGGGCGGGGATGTTGACTAGAAACATCCCAATGAATTCTAACATTCCAACCAATGTCAGAGGAGTTTTTATTTATACAGTGTTTGTAAATAAAAATTAATTAAAAAAGAAAAAGAAGAGGATAGGAAAGTGCTTTGGGAAGGGTTTCTGTCTCTCCTGCAAACTGTTTCCAAGGAGTCAAGGTTGTGAAGTCTCAGCTTTTCTGCATCTGGGCTCTGTGACCAGGAGTAAGCACCTTTTCTCCCTGAGCCTCAGTTTCCTCATCCTATACTCAAGGTGAAAGCTAAAGTCGATGAATTATTTGCATAATAAACCAAGAAGTTGGAACATTTACTTTTACTCTGCCCATTATTCCCAAATGAACAGATTCATGATGCATAGACATAGTATCATTTCTAATTTGGGGGGTTGCTTAATCCTTTTTCTACACCTCTAGTGCCATACCACCTCAGTGGAAGAGCTTGCTCTATTCTATGAAACTTAATACAGTGCCAATTTCATGTACTTTCTCTAGTTTACCAATGAATACCATGCTTCTGTTCTGTAGCATCAGGAAAAAATCCCAAGTATTTTAGGTGGCTTCCTTGGCATTAACAGGAAATTTGATGTTTAAAAAATACTAGTTTAAGAAGCAATTTTAAGCAGAAGATTTCTTTTTTTGAGGAGAGCTTCAAACTTTGCCCCAAAATATTTTAAATTATTATTTAGAAGTATTCCCTCCTACAGATATAGCCCATAAAATGCCCTATAGCATCCATTATAGCATCTCCTCTATTACATTTCCAGTACTACCATGACAACTGCCTGAAGCAGGTTTCAAGGGCTATGGGATGTGGGTTTTTCATTCGCAGTTTTATTTTATAAAAAGATCTTTAAGGATGTGAGTTTATTCAAAAATTTGTAGTCTTTCCATAAAACCTACCTCAAGCCTTTGAAAAATAAAGCTGTTTAACATTTACCAAGTGCATTCTATGTAAATTATCTCCCTGAATGCTCACAATAAACCCAGAGGTGTTTACTATCAGTATCCCTATTTTACACACAAGGAAACTTGCCTCAGGTCACTCATCTTGCTAGTGGCAGAACTCTAATTAAAGCATAGGTAAAAACTTTACAGTTCAGAGCCTGTGTTCCTGCTCCTTGCTGTATATTTCCAGCAACCAAGATGGAACCTGAAAGTTGGTTTAATTAGCAGGCTACAGTGTATGTTTGTAGTTGTGGTTGAGGTGGGGAGTCAAACCAGAACCAGCCAGGAGCCAGGTGGATATATATATTTTTTTCAACTATCTTTTGCTGCATAGAAAGTCATCCCAAAACCTAGAGACTTAAAATAACAATTATTTCTCATGATTCCATGGCTGGCAGTCTGGATGGTCCTGCCTGGGGACCCTCATGCAGCCAAGGTTATCTGATGGCTTCACAGAAGGTCCAAGATGGCCTCACTTACATGTCTGTCAGGTGGTGTTGGCTGTTAGCTGGACACCTCCACATGGCCTCTCATCCTCCACTAACTTAGACTGAGCTTCCTCACAGCCTGTGTGAGAGTAGAAGTTGCAAGGCCTGTGGTTGGCCTTAGCTCTTAGGACTTGCACATAGTTTCTTCTGCCACATTTTTCTTGGGCAAAGCTAGTCACAGTCCTCCACCTCTTGCTGAGAGGATCAGAAATATCACATTGCAAAGAGGCACAGACACGGTGGCATGATTCTTTGGGGGGCATTAGTAAACTCATCTATAATAGTATTTCTGTGTCAGTTATATACTGCTGTATAACAAACTACCCTAAAACTTAAGGGCTTAAAACAATAACCATTTTATTGTTCACAGATCAGTAGGCCAGGGATGTGGGCTGGTTCAATGGGGCTGGCTGGGGCAGCCTGCTGGGGTCAGAGGATCCAAGAAGGCCTCCCTCACCTGTGTGGCACCTTAGCTAAGATGATGCCTGTATTAGTTAGGGTTCTCTAGAGAAACAGAATCAACAGGGGATACTCACAAATATAAAATTTATAAAAGTGTCTCACATGATCCTGGTAACACAGAGTCCAAAATCCACAAGGCAGACTGTGAAGCCAATGATTCTGATGGAGGGACTGGATGAACTCCACAGGAGAGGCTTGCCAGCCGAAGCAGGAAGAAGGGACTGTCTCTTCTGAATCCTCCTTAAAAGGCTTCCAGGGATTAGATTAAGCATCACTCATTGCAGAAGACACTCACCTTGGCTGATTACAACAGGAAACAGCTGTGGATACAGCTGACATGACCATGATTTAATTCTATGAAATGTCCTCATCACAACAGACAGGC
Source organism: Myrmecophaga tridactyla (assembly GCA_004026745.1). NCBI lineage: Eukaryota > Metazoa > Chordata > Mammalia > Pilosa > Myrmecophagidae > Myrmecophaga > Myrmecophaga tridactyla. Next base: position 15,451 of record PVIY010050684.1, read on the forward strand.
CAGCACTTGCCCAACCAGACAAACAGGTACCACCACTTGGCCAAGTTGACACATGAACCTGACCATCACAATGCCAAAGGCTGGGGGCTGGCTGGGCCTCTCTTTTCTCACAGTGTTGGTAGGGTTAATACATGTGCCTGGGTCCTTGGTTTTCTTCAACTGGCCTCTCTTTCCACATTGTATCTCATGATGTCTCATTCTCCAGAGCCTCTTTGTGTTCAGTAGGATAGCCTGGGCTTTTTTCCATGGCAGCTTGGCTGCAAAAGGACAAAAGCAGAAACTATGAGGCCTTTTAAGGCCCAAGTTCAGAACAGCAGTGCCACTTCCTCCATGATCTCTTGGTCAAAATTAAGTCATCAGCCATCCAGAATCAAAGGTGGAGAAGAAGTCTTCACCTCTTGGTGGTAGGAGGGATGGGAAGAACACTTGAAGGTCATCTTTGCAAACAATTCACTGCAGTGTTTGAATGAATGCAGCAAAAGGAGAAGCTGGGGTCAATGAGTTAGTCAAGACTGGTGGCTACCCTAATAGGGTTATTTCTGAAAGCTAAAATGACTTGATTTATGGGAGAAAGGGAATGCAGATATATGCCTGGAAAATAACAAAGATTTCCACCAAGTAC
>PVIY010050685.1:0-16078 GCA_004026745.1 Myrmecophaga tridactyla
CATAGTCTTATTGGGCTTCCCTTGTATGTGATGGATTGCTTTTCTCTTGCTGCTTTCAAAATTCTCTCTTTCTCTTTGACTTCTGACATTTTGAACAGTAAGTGTCTTAGAGTATGTCTATTTGGATCTATTCTGTTTGGGTTATGCTGCACTTCTTGGATCTGCAATTTTATGTCTTTCATAATAGATAGGAAATTTACAGTGATAATTTGCTCCATTAGTCTTTCTCTTCCTTCTCTTCTCCTTCTGGGACACCCACGACACGTATATTCATGTGCTTCATGTTGTCATTCAAATCCCTGAGACCCTGCTCTCATTTTCTTATTCTTTTCCCTATATTTTCTTTTGTGTGTCAGATTCCAGATGTCCAGTCCTCTAGTTCACTACTCCTTTCTTCTGCTTCTTCAAATCTATTGTAAGTTTCCATTTTTTTAATCTCTTCCACTGTGCCTTTCATTTCCATAAGTTCTGTGATTTGTTTTTTCAAACTTTTGAATTCTTTTTGTTCACCCAATACCTTCTTTATATCCTCCCTCAACTCGTTGATTTGATTTTTTTTCATCGACTTGATTTTTGATGAGATTTTCCATGTGTGCTCGAATATCCTGAAGTAGTTGTTTCAACTCCTGAATCTCATTTGAATTGTTAGTTACTTTGGGCCATATCTTCTACTTTCTTAGTATGACTTGTTATATTTTTCCTGGCACCTAGGCATTTGATTTCCTTAATTAGTTTATTCTGGAGGATGTTTTCAATCTGTTACCTAAGATTTTCTTACTGGATAGCTTTGTTCTCTATCTATTCTTTGACATTCATTTCAAATTATTCCAGACCTCTAGCATAGGTTTTGTTTAACTGATCAGAATTGTTCAGTTCTTGTTTTTCAGTTTCTTGCCCTGTCTATATGGAGCCTTTTTTTTAGGAGGGTCTCCTCAGATATTATGGACCCCAGTCCGATTTTCCCAGACCAGACAGTCCCACGTCCTGGGAGGAAAGAGTCACCAGCATCAGTTTTCCCTGAGGGTAAGACCCAGCCACTTGTCAGACTTTCCTAAGAAGCCTCTAGACTCTGTGCTCTTTCTGTCCTGCTCAGCATGTAATGCTTGTCTGCCTGTGCCTTCCCACGAGGGTAAAGTGATGTGGTGCCTTTAATTTCAGCAGACTTTCCCTGCCAGGAGTTTGGTAGAGACAGAAGGGACTTTGTAGGTTGGCAGTCTAGGTGGGGTTTCAGCCATTCCACCTGGTCCAGACAGGTGTACACTGTGTATCCAGTCACTGATACAGCCCCAGCAGTTGCTCTGTACACTCTATTAGCTGCTCTGAGGATGCACTTAGTTCTATACCTCACTAAGCTGCCATCTTGCCCCTGTTCTAATATAATAACCATTTTAATATGCTGTTTTGGTTTGCTAAATGCTGCTGGAATGCAATATGCCAGAAATGGAATGGCTTTTAAAAAGGGAATGTATTAAGTTACAAGTTTACAGTTCTAAGGCCATAAAAATGTCCAAACTAAGGAATCCAGTTCAAGATACCTAGACTCAGAAAGACTGATGTCTGTCACATGGGAAGGTAGATGGCTGGCATCTGCTGATCCATGTTCCTGGGCTTCCAGTGTCTGATGCCAGTGGCTCCCACTCTAAGTATCTGTGGGCCTTCACTTAGCTCCTCCAGGGCACAACTCTGGGTTCTGGCTTGCTTAGCAACCCGTGGGAAGGCACAAGGTGACATCTGCTCTCCATATCAGCATGCCAAGCATCTCTAGATGTCTGTGTCTCTCTCAGCTATGAAGCAACTGTTCTCTAAGCATCTCTATCAGCTCTGAGCGGTCTCCAAAATATTCCTTCTTTTAAAGGACCCCAATAAACTAATCAAGAATTACCTGGATCGCTTCTTGGCCTTTTGGCTAAGATCAAGTGTAGTATCTGTTCTTATCAGTTTAGTATCTGATACGTCCTCTATCTGAGGACAATATATTAAATGGATTTTTGGAATTGAGAGATGGGATAGGAGCTTGCTCCGTCCGCTCCATGCATCAACCTGGTATTGCAGTACTTCCAGGAACAGTGCACCCCCCTCAGGGGAATAATAAATGTATAGAAAGTAAGAAAAAAAAAAGATACCTGGAATGGGCAGGATCATATCTCCATCTAATCAAAAGGCCATACCCAAAATTAGGCATGTCATATCTCCATGGAAACAATACAATCAAAAGGTCCCACCCACAACTGGGTATGGCATAACCCCATGGAAACAAGCCAATCAAAAGGCCCCGCCCACAATCGGGTATGGCATAACTCCATGGAAACAATCCAATCAAAGTTTCCACCCTACAATGTTGAATCAAGATTAAAAGAAACCTGGTTGCCCCCACAAGATTGGATCAGGAAAAAGGACGTGGCTCTCCTGGGGCTACATAAAAGCTTCAAGCCATCACATATGTTATTAGATTTGTTTTGCAAGTATTTCGTTGAGGATTTTTGCATCTATATGCATAAGGGACACTGGTCTGTAGTTTTCATTTCTTTTTCTAGCTTTTCTATCAGAGGAATCTTGCCTCGTGGAATGAGTTAGGTAACATCCCCTCCTCTTCAATTTTTCTGAAGAGATTAGAACTGGTTGGTAGACTACCCCAATGAAGCCATCTGATCCCGGACATTTTTGTTGTTATTGTTGGAAGGTTTTGTTTTGGATTACTGATTCCATCTCTTTACTTGTTGTTGGTCTCTTGAGATTGTTGTTTTCTTCTTGAGTCAGTTTATGTAATTGTGTGTTTATAGGAATGTGTCCATTTTATCTAGATTATCTAATTTCTTAACATACAATTCTTTATAGTATTCTCTTATAATCCCTTTCATTTCTCTGAGATCAGTAGTAATAATGATCCCTTTCACTTCTCACTTTAGTTTCCCACAGCTTCTCTTTTCTTTCTTTGTTAGTCAATTTTATTGGTAATTTCAAAGAAACAACTTGATTTTGGTGATTCTCCAATTGTTTTTCCAGTCCTTATTTCATTGATCTCTGCTAATCTTTAATTCTTCTCATTGGGTTTAGTTTGCTTTTCCTTTTCTAGTTTCTCAAGATCTAAAGTTAGGTTATTGAATTGTGATCTCTCTTCTTTTTTAATGTAGGCTTTGACAGCTGTAAGCGTCCCTCTGAGCCCTACCTTCACTACATCGTTTAACTTTTTATTATTTATTTATTTATTTATTTATTTATTTATTTATTTATTTATTTATTTTTACATGGGCAGGCACCGGGAAACGAACCCGGGTCCTCTGGCATGGCAGGCAAGCGTTCTTGCCGCTGAGCCACTGTGGTCCACCCTAACTTTTTATTTTTATTTGTTTATTTTTTTGCATGGGCAGACACCGGGAATCAAACCTGGGTTTCTGGCAGGGCAGGTGAGAACTCTGCCTGCTGAGCCAACGTAGCCCACCCTACATCATTTAACTTTTAATATGTTGTGTTTTCATTTTCATTCATCTCTAAGAATTTTATAGTTTTATATATGGCAAAATTTTTTTTTGGAAGTGAGAAAGAAATCAAGACATTCCCTAAAAATCAAAGCTGAAGGAGTTTGTTATCACGAGACCTGCCCTACAAGAAGTGATAATGGGAGTCTTCATATTGAAATGAAAGGAACTTAAGCAGTAATTTGAAGCTGCTTGCAGAAATAAAGACCCCTAGTACAGACAATTATATAGGTAAATACAAAAGCCAGTATTACTGTACTTTGTTTTTTTTTTATATATTCTTTGCATGGGAAGGCACCCATGCAAAAAATATTTTTTTATATTTTATGTTTATATAAAAATATTTGTTATGTTTTTTGCATAAGAAGGAATCGAACCCAGGTCTCTGGCATGGCAGGTGAGAACTCTGCCACTGAGCTACTGTTGCACTGCTCTGCAGTTTGTTTTTTTTTCTGAACTGTTAAACATTTTTATTGTGAAGACTTGTAATCTTTACAGGGCATGCAGGATAAAAAAATGTCAAATATATCAGTAAGCATATAAAACTTGATCAATCTTTTGGAGCAGCAACTGATTTGCATGAGGGACTAAGCATCTATGTGGAACAGACATGTCTTAGGATACAGAGTTTACAGACTGAATCACAAAGTAATTTCCCAAGTGATTTTCCTTATATAAAGATAAAAATATCTTTACACTTAAAAAATATGCAATATAGTACTTTTTCAATTATGTATACAGTTTAAAAGTACAACTATGTTCATGCCGGTGTCTGTTTTAAATGCGAAAAATAATATAGGTAACAGGGTGACAATTAAATTGCTAAGAAAAATGGAAGAAGTTAAAAGAAAAGAAATCAAACTGGGTTCCAATATGTATCTGAAAATAAAAATAAAAGCATGTCTGAAGTTTAAGAAAAATCCCCAAGGGCAGAATCACAATATGAGCAGGAAAAAAAAAATGAAAAAAGCTTTTGGATGTACCAGGCAGCTTTCTGTATGACTCAGGTTTACAGGTAAAATTCCTCAGTTTGCACTTAGAAGAATTTGAATTTATTCCAGCAAAATTCCTTCCATCTTTTATTACTGCCTCCTCCCCCAAGTTTTCTCTGAGCAGAGAGATGCTTGGATCAGAGTCAAAACTCCTGGCGGCGGGGAGGGACCATGTGTCACAGCATAACAGAAGGGCTGCAAATTCTTTACTTTGAAGGTGTTACATTTGCAATAAAAATAAAGAAGCTAAAGAAACTGCATGATCAAGCACAGGCATCAGCTTCACCGGATTCTCCATCTCAGAGTCAGACATGAGCTTGGAGAACTAGGTAATGGGTTTTCTAATTTTGGCCATCGGGGAAGCTGCTGACCTAAGGTAAGTTGATGAGTAAGATCCTACTGGAAAAGGAAAAAGTGAAAAACAGGAAGGCACTTAGGTTTCTATAGCTGCATCACAAATATTCAGGCACAGAAGATATCACAGGTTAAAATGTCAAGAAGGGTAAGGCATTAGTCAGATCTTATGACTGCAGACGATTCACTAGATCCCATTGGATCATTAAAGTAAATGGTGGTAATCTACTAACTCTTCAGGTGGTGGTGGGGACAGTTCACTCAAAATCTGCCCACATACATGTGTACTCAAGAGTAGAGGCCTGGGATTTCTTCCCTTACCATAAAATGACCAACATTGTAGAAGAAGCAGTTGAGGTTGCTCCCCCCCCCCATTAGTTCTTCGTATTTCTCTCAATGATATTATCTTTTAACCATGTGTTCATATCGCAGCCAAAAAACCAATAATCCACCTGCAAACAAAAAGGCAAGGAAAAAACTTAAATGGGTTTAAAAAATTTAGACAACCAAAAACAGACAAAATAGCTCAGAAAGAGACAAAATAATAGTGACTTGTCACTGAGCAATGGTAACTGAATTTTTGTGCTGAACAACGTTCATAAATCGTTGCTGTACTAGCGACTTGGAACTTGAAATCGGCACCAAGAAAGTTAAAAGAAGAACAGGGAAAGGATAAGACATCTTCCATCCTCGAAATGTCATTTGTATTTCTTTCTGCATGTTGATACAGATATGGCTGAATACTTTGCCAATGGCTTCGAAGAGTGGGTCCCAGGAGGTATGGATGTAGATGGAATAGACACGGCCGATGCACTGAATGTCAATCAGGAAACTCTTAATGCATGGTACAACCGCCCGGATATGCAGGAAAGAGAGAATGGCAAAGTAAGTGCCCCAGATGAGTGCCACTGGGACGCCAAAGAGGGCAGACAGCAAGCGGTAGAACCAGTATTTTGTCACAGTGACAGTGGTGAAGCTGGCCTTAGAGATGCCGTCAAAACTGTGTGTCCCTTCTGGTTCTGCAATCACATCTTCAAAATCAATCTTGACCATGTCGTCATTGAGACGCTTGGGGCTGCCGTTGACCAGATCAATCTCCTTGGTGTGCGTGTCGTATACTTGCTTTTCATTCATCTCTTCTGCCATGGTATTCTAGTCTGCTAGCTGCTGGAGTGCAATATACCAGAAGCAGAATGGCCTTTAAAAAGGGAAATTTAATGAGTTGCTTGTTTATAGTTCTAAGGCCGAGAAAATGTCCCAATTACAACAAGTCTATAGAAATGTCCAATCAAAGGCATCCAGGGAAAGATGCCTTGGTTCAAGAAGGCCGATGAAGTTCAGGGTTTCTCTCTCAAGTGAGAAGGCACATGGCAAACACAGTCACAGTTTCTCTCTCATCTGGAAGGGCACATGGTGAACACAGTGTCATCTGCTAGCTTTCTCTCCTGGCTTCCTGTTTCATGAAGCTCCCTGGGAGGTGTTTTCCTTCTTCATCTCCAAAGGTCGCTGGCTCTCTGTGAATCTCTCATTCTCCAAAATGTTTCTTCTTTTATAGGACTTCAGAACTTACCAAGACCCACCCAAATGGGTGGAGACGTGTCATCACCTAATCCATCTTAACAACCACTCTTGATTAAATCACATCTCCGGGGAGATGAGCTGATTACGGTTTCAAACATACGGTATTGAATAGGGATTATTCTACCTTTACGAAATGGGATTTTGATTAAAATAGGGCCTTTCTCGGGTCCGTACTTCCTTTCAAACCACACACATGGCCTTATTGTTGGGCTTGTAGATGTTGCCCTGTTCCTGGATGGGAGCAGTGTAGAGATGTCCTTGGAGTCCATGTATTTGCCCCCAGACATGCTGGCCTGTGGCTGGGTGAAGGCTCTGAAGAGGTTTCCCTGGGCAGTAATTTAAGGGACTGCAGCTTGTTTTTTAATTCACTTTTTATTCCTTATATGGTACAATAAATAAAAATTAATCATAAGTCTATGTTATTGTGCAAACTATATATAAAGATGTAACTTGTGACGAGAACAAGAGAAAAAGGTAGGGGTAAGGAGGGATGAAGGAGTAGAGATTCTGTATGCTATTGAAGTTAACATTGGTATCAATTCCAGGCATACTGGAGGAAATAAGGGACAAGAAAGTATGACATTAGAAAGTGTACGGTGGTGTGCGAGGGTAGCTTTAGTGGTAGAATTCTTGCCTGCCATGCAGGAGACCCAGGTTCGATTCCTGGTCCATGCACTTCCCAAACAAACAAAGAAACCAACAAAAACAAACAAAAAATTCAACAAGTGGTGCTGCAATAACTGGATGCTCACATGGAAAAAGAATGAAATGTGACCCCACCGTACAACAAACAACAAAAAAGTGTATGGCAAAAGTAAGTCCTGTCGAAGAGTGAGTGAAATTCAAACCTGGGCTGCAATACCCAGAATCCGGGCCAAGGACTTTGGAGGTGTCTAGAGGGTCTGCAGAAGTTGAGGCCCTGAGTCCAGAACAGGCTGCCAGTTACCTAAGATATGTGGAAGAGGCCAAGGAAGCAACTAAGAATGGGGGACCTGGAAGAAGCTCTTAAACTTTTCAACTTGGCAGAGGACATTTTTCCCAATGCAAAGGTAATGAGCAGAATCCAAAAAATACAGGAAGCCTTGGAGGAGATGGCTGAGCACAGAGATGCTGAATTCACAGATGTGTGCAACTGTGGCTTGCTGCTTTATCGAGAGCTGCACAACCAATTCTTTGAGCACCGGAAGGAAGGTGTAGCTTTCCACTATAGCCTAGATCAGGATGGAAGAAGAGGTGGTCTCTTGGCAGATGATATGGGCTTGGGCAAGACTGTTCAAATCATTGCTTTCCCTTTCTGGTATGTTTGATGCTGCACTTGTAAATCATGTGCTGTTGATCATGCCCACCAGTCTTATCAGCACCTGGATAAAACAGTTTGTCAAGTGGACTCCAGGAATGAAAGTCAAAGCCTTTCATGGTCCTAGCAGATATGAAAGCACCAGAAACCTCGATCGGATTCAACAAAGGAATAGTGTCTTTATTACTACATACCACATGTTAATCAGTAATTGGCAGCAGCTTTCAAGCTTGAATGGCCAGGGGTTTTGTGGGAATATGTTATTCTTGATGCGCATAAAATACAACCTCCTCGGCTAAGTCTGCAATATGGGCTCATGCTATTCCTGCAAATAATCGCATCCTCCTCACAGGAAATCCAATCCAGAATAATTTATAAGAATTGTGGTCCCTATTTGATTTTGTTTGTCTGGGGATCCCTGCTAGGAACATTAAAAACTTTTAAAATGGAAGATGAAAATCTTATTACTAGAGCAAGAGAAAAGGATGCTACCCCAGGGAAAAAAAGCCTTGGGATTTAAAATATCTGAAAACTTAATGGCAGTCATTAAGCCCTATTTTCTCAGGAGGACAAAAGAAGAAGTACAGAAGAAAAAGGCATGCAACCCTGGCCACTGCATAAGCACTTGGAAGGGTGGGAGCTGCTGCTCCATCAGGCCTGGAGGACAGACATCATTACACAGATGACTCTCAGACCTTGTTATCTAATGGAGTATGCCCTACTGGGTTTCAGAATTGTTTGGGACATTAAACCCTGTTTTCCTTCTAATTTTTTTCTATGGGAATGGGAATGTTCATCCTATTTCTGTCTTTCCATTTTATATTGGAAGCAGATAACTTGTTCTCTAGGTTTCACAGATCCACAGACAAAGGGGAATTGTGCCCCAGGACAGAGCACACACAAAGCTGATTTTAATAAGACTTTGTAATTTTTCATTGTTACTGAAATATGAATAAGGCTTTGGGGACATTGTGATGGAATGAATTTATTTTGTATGTGGAAAGAATATGTCTTTTTCTTGTCAGGAAGATGGCTTATTATGGTTTGAAACTGTCTGTATCCCAGAAAAACATTGTAAGTAGGACCCATTTCATGTAGGACCTTTGGAAGAGACTACTTCAGGTAAGGTGTGACCCATCCTGACTACTCCTTTTACTCGAGTCCTTTGTAAGACAATGAAATTCAAACAAAGAGAGAGAATGCCACAGAAACAAGAAGCTGAAACCAGTGAGACCCAGAAGAGAAGGAAGAGATGAGCAGATATCACCATGTGCCTTGGCCATGCATAGAGGAACCAAGAATTGCTGGCAGCCAGTCTTTGATAAGAAAACATCTCCTTGATGGTGCCTTGATTTGGACTTTTCCCAGCCTCGAAACTATGAGCAAATAAATTCCCATTTTCAACACAACCCAATTTCATAGTACTTGCTTTGAGCAGTCTAGAAAACTAAATGACAGCACAATATAAAGGAAGAAAAGAGGTATAGAGTCAAGGCTAGGGGAATAGAAATATGCATATTAATGCAAATATATTAAATTCAATCTCACATTTGTTTGGTTTAATTATTGTTGTAATTAATATTTTATATTCAAACAATACTAAATGACAGTATGCAATTTCAGTGTATATTAAAGTATGGCATGAATTTAAAGAAAAACATTTGCCTAAAATACACCTAAGAAAAGCATTGTATGATTTGTAACTTTTCCATGGAACACTTCTGTATAAGGGTTATTGAGAGGTTATCTAATAAATAATATAACATATGTCATTTTACCATTAGATGTTTACCTTCTCTGTTATATAAAATATCATTCTACCTGGAAATATTTTGAAGTAATAAAGTTCTTCTGTTTTCCAAAATTCTAAAAAAAAAAAAAAAGGCATGCAAACCAGTGATCAGACTTAGTGACGAGAATCCAGATGCTGATGTTATTTGTGAAATGCCTTCCCTTTCCAGGAAAAATGATCTCATTAATAAGCTGAGACTCAGCATTAAGGGATTGAGAAAACCTTCTCGACCAAAAGGGGGAAGAGTGAAACGAGACGAAGTGTCAGTGGCTGAGAGATTCCAAACAGAGTCAAGAGGTTATCCTGGAGGTTATTCTTACGCATTAAGTAGATTATCACCTTGTTATCCAAGATGTAGTGGAGAGGCTGGAGGGAACTGCCTGAAAATGTAGAGCTGTGTTCCAGTAGCCATGTTTCTTGATGATGATTGTATAATGATATAGCTTTCACAATGTGACTATGTGGTTGTGAAAACCTTGTGTCTGATGCTCCTTTTATCTACCTTGTCAACAGACGAGTAGAACATATGGAATAAAAATAAATAATAAGGGCAACAAATGTTAAAATAAATTTAGATTGAAATGCTGGTGATCAGTGAAAAGGAGGGGTAAGGGGTATGGTATGTATAATTTATTTATTTATGTATTTTCTGTTTTCTTTTTATTTCTTTTTCTGAATTGATGCAAATGTTCTAAGAAATGATCATGATGATGAATATGCAACTATGTGATGATATTGTGAATTACTGATTACATATGTAGAACGGAATGATCATATGTTAAAAAAATAAAAAATAATAAAATTAAAAAAAACAAAACCAAATGACTTCATTATTTGAACACATCTTGTACCTTTCCAAGAAGAAATATACAGGAAATTTGTGTCTCTAGATCATATCAAGGAGTTGTTAATGGAGACACACTCACCCTTGGCTGAGCTAAGTGTCTTAAAGAGGTGTGTGATCATCCTAGGCTGTTGTCTAGCTGAGGCTAGAGTTTACCGAATAGGACAAAAAGAAAATGTTGTCATTTATAGGCTAATCACTTGTGGGATTGTAGAGGAAAAAAATATACAGAAGAGAAGTTTTCAAAAACTCAGCAAGACAAACCACTGGTGACAAGAAGAACCCTTTCAGATATTTTAGTCATCAAGGGCTAAGAGAGCTTTTCATCATTGAGGATTTTTAGAACTCTGCAACCCAGCTGCAGCTTCAGTCTCTGCATGCTGCTCAGAGGGGACCCAATAAGAAACTAATGAACATATTGCTTATCTTCACTCTCTGGGGATAGCTGGAATCTCAGACCATGAGACATGATCTATCTGTTCATGAGGAAGTTGATGCGATAGAAGAATCTCATTACATTCAACAAAGGGTTTAGAAAGCTCAATTCCTTGTTGACTTCGAGTCTCAAAATACAGAGCCCCTGATAGACAAAGAACTGGAAATGAAGAGGACTGGCTAAGAGAACCTGTGTTTCCTTCTCAAAGAAGAAATGCCCCCAATTGAGTAAACCACAGCCTTGGCCTTCACTGCCTATTCCTTTTCAAATTCCCAGGAAGAAGACAGCAGTTCCCAATGATCTGGTTGAAGTGAGAGAGAAACAAGATCTCTCCAATATACAGATGAACTCTACTGCCCTGCAAAATGATGGGCACACACGTGACAGTACATTTGATGCTCAGTTCCTAGTTACTTTACCCAGAGGGTGTGGAAGTGTCGAAGAAATTAGGTCTGACTCTACTGGAAGTGGCAAAAAAAGCTTTACAACTGAAAACGCGGCTTGACAAAAAGAAGCATTGAAAGGTGGGCTTAAATGGCAACGTGGGACAGAAATCCTGGGATGAGCGGGGACTCAGCATCAAAGGACTGAGAAACCCTTCTCGACCGAAAGAGAGAAGAGAGAAATGAGACAAAATAAAGTGTCAATGGCTGAGAGATTCCAAACAGAGTCGAGAGGTTATCCTGGAGGTTATTCTTATGCATTATATAGATATTACCTTTTTAGTTTATGGTGTATTGGAGTGGCTGGAGGGAACTGCCTGAAAATGTAGAGCTATGTCCCAGTAGCCATGTTTCTTGAAGATGATTGTGTAATGATATAGCTTTCACCATGTGACGGTGTGATTGTGAAAACTTTGTGTCTAATGCTCCTTTTATCTAGGGTATGGACAGATGAATAAAAAATATGGATAAGAAATAGATAATAGGGGGAACAAAGGTTAAAATAAATTGAGTAGATAGAAATATTAGTGGTCAATGAGAGGGAGTGGTAAAGGGTATGGCATGTGTGAGTTTTTTCTTTTTCCTTTCTTTTGCTGGAGAGATGGAAATGTTCCAAAAAATGATCATGGTGATGAATACGCAACTATGTGATGATATTGTAAGCCATTGATCGAACATCATGTCAAGAATGTTTATATGTCAAGAATGTGTGTATGTTTGTTCTTTGTTTATAATAAAAATATTTAAAAAAAAAAAGATGGGCCTGAAGCAGGAGACACTGCAGGAGGACCCTCTGGATGGATTCAGTTATTTATTTCTCAAGTCAATCAGAGCTGATCTTGAGCCAAATCGAGATCAGCCAAAGGATAACGAGAGTTTGCAGCACCGTAACCTCTGGCCCTTTAATCCTATAACAAGTCAAAATCAAAATACAGACTCCAGTACAGCCGTTACTGAAATGACTGATGACTTGTCAGCATTCCATAGTAGGTTGCAGAGTGCTCAAGCAAATGACATCAAGTTGCAGGACGAACCTTTAGCACCTTCACCACAGCATTTCAATCTTTTCTTGGAAGATTCTGCAGATAATGGAAAAAAACCTTTCCAGTCAGCCTTTGGAGCATGTGGGGAAAGAACACAGCTTATGTGGTTCTGTAGCTAATTCTAGAGAAGAGTTTGTGCACAGCAAAGCATGTTTCAGTTTTGAGTTTTCTAAGAAAGATGATGAACCAGAAGAAGAAGTAGTTAATGTGAAAATCAGAAGTAAAACTAGAAGGATTGTTTCAGATGACGAAGATGAAGGTGATTCTTTGACAGGTATTTCCAGCACAACTTCATTCAATGCATCTCCCTTTCCCAGTTCTCATCTGTGAAACAATTTGATGTTTTAACTCCCCAAAATGATGTCCGTCCACCTGGAAGTTTCTTTTCACCTAAATACCTGACAGTGGAAATAAGTCTATAAATTCTAGGAGATTTCTGGCTTCTAGGAGGTCTCTTATTCGTGTGGTTTTAAATCATGTGGAGGATATGGAGGAAAAACTTAACAAGAGCAATAAAACAAAGGGCACTGCAGATTATCTGGAAGAAGGAGCAGAGGAAGGCAGCAGAGACGCCTCAGAGTACCCAGAAAAGGATCCTTCCAGAGAAATTGTGTCTTCAGAAGATAGATCCAGCTCGTTATTATGTCTAAGCCTGGTGCTTTATAGCTCAGGAGGGCTCAGTTGGTGACCCTGAGCCTTTGTCTGATAAACTGTTCGTTCATTCTCCCCAGGATAGGACAGTGGAAGCTGTGAATGACTATGGGACTCTTGTAATGAATGGAAAAGAACTGAAAGAGTGTAAATACAGGAAGCTCTCAAATGCTTAAGTTAAAGCACTTGACATAAAGTCATGCTCATGACTTTAAGTTTGTATAAGCAACTTAATAAACTTGAGTATATGAACTGTTGACTGCATTTTAAAGTGAAATTGAGTTTGAGGCCATTTGTGTTTCCGTAATTGAGTTTGGGGGGAGCATGAAACATTTAAGGGCGAGAGCTCTCAAAGAACAAGTTTTTGTTTCTAACTCTTGAGTAAATTCTGCTTTTATCCTAACCCCCACCCCCAGAATACATATATTCTTAGCTTCTAAGCACTAGGTTAATATTTCTTTACTCGAATACTCTTAGATTTTTCTTTAAGACATATGCTACAAACGTAATAGAACTATGGTATTTCTAGAACGGTTTTTGTAAAATTATTCTGACCATTCTTAATTTTACTTTGAAAGTGATCACCTTTTTATATTATACGTCACATAAAAAAATAACGTTACTTTACTAAAAAAAAAAAGTAAATCCTGCCTTATCAGTAATTGAACTTTAAATGTAAATGGATTATGGTCTCCAGTCAAAAGACAGAGATGAGCCGAATGGACAATAAGCATATATGCACCTAATATTAATACCCAAAATATATAAATCAAACATTCACAGATTGGACGGACAAAATAGGAGGCTCTACATTAATAGTAGGAGACTTTATGTAACACTTTCAATAATGAATATAACATCTACACGGAATATCAATAAAGAAATAGAGGTGGTGAACCATGCTGCAAACCCTGGACTGAACTGACATGCATAGAACACTCCTTCCAAACAACAGCAGAATATACACATTCCTAAATGCATCTGGGTCATCTCCAGAATTGACCATATGTTAGGTCACATAACAAGTCATAATAAATTTCAGCAGATTGAAGTCAAGCAATGCATCTTCTCCAATTACAGTGGAATGAAGCTAGAACTCAATACTAAAATGAAAACTGGAAAATTAAAAAATGTGTGGAAATTAAACCGCACAATCTAGACAACCAATGGGCTGGAGAAGTAATCACTCAGCTTTTGCTTTAGTTTCCTAGGCTGCTCAAGCAAATACAAAAGCAATGTTTCGACGTAAACAATGGGAATGTATTTCCCTACAGTTTTGAGACTAAAAGAAAGTCCAAATCAAGGTGTCATCAAGGTGATGCCTTCTTCCCTAAGACTGGGGCATTCTGGGGCTGGCTGCCGGTGATCCTTGGACCTTAGCCTATCAAATGGTGGTGTCTTCTGGTCTCTTCTGGGTTCTGTTGATGTCCAGCTTTTGGCTGCTCTGTCCGTGGCTTTCTCTTTCTGCCAGTCTGAATTTCAGTCCACTTATAAATGACTCTAGTAATAGGATGAAGACTCATCCTAATTAGAGTTGGCCACACCTTCTTAACTGAAGTTTCACCTCAGCAAAAATTCCTACTTACAATAGGTTCACACCCATAGGAATGGATTAAATTTTTGTTTTACCTTTTTACTTAAAATTTTTCTTAAATTAAAGATTATTTTATTACCTCTATTTTTTCCTTTCTGTGGAAAATAACATATTTACAAAAAAGCAATACATTTCAGTTCTAAGAAATGGTGAATATGTAACTAAGTGATGATATTGTGAATTACTGATTATATATGTAGAACAAAATGATCACATGTTAATGTTTTAGTACCTTTGTTGTTAAATTTTTTTAAATAAATGAATAAATAAAAAAGGAATACATTTCAAAGCACACTGCAACAATTAGTTGTAGAACGGATTTCAGAGTTGGTATGGGTTACAATTCCACAATTTTAAGTTTTTACTTCCAGCTGTTCTAAGATCCTAGAGACTAAAAGAAGTGTCACTATAATGACTCAGCAGTCATACTCATTTGTTAAATCCTCCCTTCTCTGTATAACTCCACCATCACCTTTGATCTTTCTCCCACTCTTTAGGGGTGCTTGGCCTATGCCCGTTCTAACTTTTTCATGTTTCTATAATAAGGGGTAGGGGGATGAAACTAGTTCATGTTTTGGAGAGGCTGGGCCCTCTGTATTTCAGGACTTATCTGGTCCAGGAACCCATCTGGAGGTTGTCGGTTTTGGAGAGTTACCCTAGTGCATAGAACGTTTGTAGACCTTATATATCGTCCTAGATGTCCTTTAGGATTGGCTGGAATGGTTTTGGTTGGGATTTGGCAAGTTATGAATAGTAGCAATGTCTAACTGAAGCTTGCCTAAGAGTGACCTCCAGAGTAGCATCTTGACTCTATTTGAACTCTCTCAGTCGCCGAGACCTTCTTTGTCACCCTTCTTTCCCCCTGTTGGTCAAGATGGCATTGTTGATCCCATGGTGCCAGGGCCAGGCTCATGGAATGGATTACATTTAAGAGCATGTTTTTCTGGGATACCTACAGCTTCAAACCACCATACCCCTCAACAGTAGGATGCTCAGAACAAACACCCTTAGGACAGCAGCAACCACGGGAGCTAGTGCCACCAAGGACCTCCTCCACTCCCACCTCTCCCAGTGTCCCCACAGATGGACTCCTGGGCCCCCTTGCATTAGTACTTTCCTGGATCCCTTGATCCAACAAGTGATGTCCATGGAGGTGCAGGTACTCTCTATGTAGGTTTAAATTTAGGGCCCATCCCCTGTCCCATCCAGCTTCCCTTCTTTTCTCCCCATTGCCTCATACTTCGCTTTGGACCTTGGTCCCCGTTCTGGGCAAGGGCTTCCTCCCGAGAGGGACATACTGAGCCCAGCCAAGTCCTAGCCCCTGCCCACTCCTGAGAAAGTCCCGCGGGCACAGCCCCTCCCCACCCCCTGCTCAGGCTTCCCTCTCAACACCCCAGTGCCTGCCAGAGACTGGGTCTGACCATGACCTTAATTCAGTGCCTCTTGCTTGACATTTGTTGGGGTCATGGTCAGCCCCAGGATTTAAAAAAATGAATGGCAACATTAAGGGGAGGGATATTAGTAACAGACCCTTCCAATATGAAAAAGTTAGAATGGTCATCACCCAAACACCCC
>PVIY010050686.1:0-15954 GCA_004026745.1 Myrmecophaga tridactyla
GGAGCATCAGACACAAGGTTTTCACAATCACACAGTCACATTGTGAAAGCTGTATCATTATACAATCATCATCAAGAAACATGGCTACTGGAACACAGCTCTACATTTTCAGGCAGTTCCCTCTAGCCTCTCCATTACATCTTGGATAACAAGGTGATATCTACTTAATGCATAAGAATAACCTCCAGGATAACCTCTCAACTCTGTTTGTAATCTCTCAGCCATTGACACTTGGTCTCATTTCACTCTTCCCCCTTTTGGTCGAGAAGGTTTTCTCGTCCCTTGATGCTGGGTCTCAGCTCATTCTAGAGTTTTTTTCTCAATCCCTTGATGCTGAATCTCAGCTCATTCTGGGATTTCTGTCCCACGTAGACAGGGGGAGGGTGGTGAGTCTGCTTGCTGTGTTGGCTGGAGAGAGAGGCCACATCTGAGCAACAAAAGAGGTTCTCTTGGGGGTGACTCTTAGGCCTAATTTTAAGAGGGCTTGACCTATCCCCTGTGGGGTTAAGTTTCATATGAACAAACCCCAAGACTGGGGACTCAGCCTATAGCTTTGGTGGTCCACACTGCTTGTGAGAATATCAAGAATTCAAGTTGGGGAGAGAAAACCTTCTTGACCAAAAGAGAGAAGAGAGAAATGCGAAAAAATAAAGTTGCGGTGGCTGAGAGATTTCAGGTTGAGTCAAGAGGTTATCCTGGAGGTTATTCTTTCACATTATGTAGCTATTATAGTGTATTAGAGTGGCTAGAGGGAAGTACCTGCTAGAGCTGTGTTCCAGTAGCCTGGTTTCTTGAAGATGATTGTATAATGATACAGTGTTTACAATATGACTGTGATTGTGAAAACCTGTGTCTGATGTTCTTTTTATCTAGCATATTGACAGATGAATAAAAATATGGATAAAAATAAACATAAATAAACAAATAATAGGGGGAACACAGATTAAAATAAATTGGGGAGATGGAAATAATTGTGGTCGATGAGAGGGAGAGGTAAGAGGTACAGTATGTAAGAGTTTTTTCTTTTTTCTTTCTTTTTCTGGAGCAATATATATGTTCTAAAAAATGATCATGGTGATGAATACACAACTGTGTGATGATGTTGTGAGCCATTGATTGTATACCATATATGAAATGTTTGTATGTTAAGTTTTATCAATAAAAATATATTTTTAAAAAGATTATAATGTTGTTGAACTGTTGTTTGTAATGAAAGGAATCAGAACGTGGTAATTGTAATTAAACAATACAAAAGTGAAGGTTCCAACTTTTTTCTTAACTAATGATGTAATGGTCTATTTTGATTCCTAATAATTTTGTCCTATGGCCAATTAAACTCATCAGTAGGTTGGTGGTATTGGGGTATGGTTTTGTGAGACTCTGGGCTAACCCTTTTCTTGAGCAGAGAAGGTGTAATTGGAAATTACACTCAGGATCAAATTAATCTCACAGCTTGCATCATTCAGACATTATTTATTCAGTTTTCTGTTATCTCTGCTCCTTACTGGCCTCCCTGTGTTTCTCAGTAACAGGATTCCTTCCTTATACCTAGTTCCTCAAGTTGTACTTCTTTGACTTGTTATTTCAAAAGATTGAACTTTACATTTGATTCAAAGTCTTCTAGGAGAGTTAATTTCATGCCTTCAGCTTCATCTCCCAATGAATGAGTTCCTTTTGCAGAGTTAGACCCTCCCATAAAGCCAGGCACTCACCTGTCTGAAACTGCCAGTCACTGAGTACTTGTTTTGTGCACTATACAACTTCATGAGGTGCCATTCAGATAGACTACTATATATAATCTGCTCAACTATACCTGATAGCCCAGTGACCAATTGCCTATTTCTTGGCCTATTGTGGATCACCCGCTATGCTCCTACTCGGATAGTTCCCTGTATCTAATGTAGCTTGTTGTTTTTTAACTAATAAAACCCACAGCACATTGCCTGGTGTACCAGCTTTAAAGAGTGGACTTCAATGGACAGAATGATCTGAGATTCTTGACCTGTAGGCAGGGATTGTTGTCTTCAGTTTCTTGAATTATTTTATCCCACTTTCTCTGTTCTTGCTTCTGGTTAATTTTCTGAACTTTCAAGGCCATCTACCTTGCTGGTTGTCACAGCTATATCCTTGTTATTTTTGTCCCTTTGTATTTAAGCACAGTTTGGTTTCTTGCATATTTTACCCTTATTTTCTTTTCTGGGTTATTTTTGCCTTATTTTATATATTTGGGGGTTGAGGCTTGGCTCATGAACAAGCTTGAGTTCCTTTGCCCCATGGACAATGATATGGCTTTAATCCCACCTTATATTCAGGTTCTTACTGCTCTCAAATTCAGATTCCTGGCCTTGGCCAAATGTCTTTGCTGCTAAAATTATTAACTAGGCTTTTATCTCCACTACTAGGACACATAAAAGATACTATATTAGTCAAGGTTCTCCAGAGAAACAGGAGGATGTGCTATAAGAAATTTTTAATAAGAATCTATGCAGCTGTAGGAAGGAATTCGCGACTCCGAATTCTGTAGGATAGATCATAAACTAAATCCGATGAAGTGAAGCTGTATTGTAACTGGGAGTTAGGATTTAATGAATGATTTATGACTGCTGAAATGTTATAAAAATATTCTTTTTTCTTTCTGGTATACTAGAGTAGACAGAGGAAATACCTGCCATCTCTGAATTGTAATCCAGCTATTCTGATCCCTGAGAATGATTATAAAAGCCTTTGTCCATTTCTTACTTTAGAAATTTGTAAGGGTAAACACCCTAATGCTAACAGAGGGACATGAGTCAGCTATTAACTAGTTCTAGCCCCAGTTACACTCCTTTACATTTGTCAATTGTTTCTGCTTACACTTGCTATTGAAACAATAACTCTGTCTCCATTCCTTTTTGCTTATTGAACTGATAACTCTATCTCCCTTTCTGCTTACACTTGCAATTGATATTAAAGTGATTTCATTTCCCTTTGAAAGAATCCATAAAAACTTTGAACCCCTGTAGACTCTAGAATTTAGTATTTTGGGCACATAGGCCATCTGCTCTCCTGCCTCATGCCTAACATGAAACCCTTTCCCTCTGAAACCCCAGTATCTCAGATATTGGTCATTTGAGTACATCTGGCAGAGAAATCACTGCCTTTGTCTGGTATCAGTTGGTGACTCTGGTGGGACCAAAAGTTCCTAAGAAACAAAAGGCCAACTACCAAGATTCTGGGGCCCAATCAAGCAGGTAAGTGCAGTAACTGAGCCTTTTGCAGCTGCTGGACTGTATTTAGTTTAGAGGCTTGGCAATCGGGTTTTTCTCTGCTCTGTGGCACTGCAGACCTTTTTGGCACCTTAAAAACTTCAAAAAGAGAAACTGTTTCCAATTCCAAGTCTGGACGTCTAACTGGGTGAGTGGGGCCAACAAGGAGTAAAAGTGTATTATGAAGTTAGTTTGGTGGTTTGAGTTCCCTAGACCTAGGTGTGAAGACCTGGATCTCACTTTCAGAATGATCCCCCTCACTCTGACCTTTCTCTTTTCTGGGTACCATTCTGTATGGGGTTTGAGGTCTGAGTTTGTCTGTTAACCTGAGTTTGTCTGTTGAATATACTCCTGGAAAATAAGTAATCCATAATCAATTAGTGTTCAGTAAAATTAAGTAGAACTGTTTAATTGTTCCTGTGTGTTACCTAGGTAGAGTAAGTGTTTAATGCTTGTCAATTGTTAATTGGTGTTTTAAATATTTAATGCGTGTTTAATTATTAGTTGGTGTGTTCAGTCTAGTTATTAATTGGTATGTTACTTAAATATGTAGTAAGTGTTAAGGGTCTTTATATTTGTTAGTTGGTGTCTTACTGCATTCCTAATTTGTTACATTGCTGGTTTGAAACTATGTACCCCAGTAAAGCCAGGTTCTTCGAATTCATTCATGTGGGTGCAGACCTGTTATTGGGTGGGACCTTTTATTAGGTTGTTTCCATAGGAATGTGCCCCACCCCACTCAGTGTGGGACTTAATCTTTACTGGAGTCCTCTTTGAGGGGGACACAAGTTCAGAGAGAAAAGCCACTGGAACCAGATGCTAAAAGTAATGTAGCCCAAGAGTGAAGGACCAACAGGTGCTGGCCACATGTCTTCCCATGTGACAGAGGAACCCTGATGCCATCGGCCTTTCTTCAGAGTCAAGGTATCTTTCTCGAGATGCCTTAATTTGGACATTTTCATGGCCTTATAACTGTAAATTTGTAACCTAATAAATCCCCTTTGTAAAAGCCAATCCATTTCTGGTATATTGCATTCTGGCAGCTTTAGCAAACCAAAGCAATTACTGATTACAGAAATTCTTTAAAAAGGAAACCTTTTGGCTGTATTGAAAAAATGGTAATATTTTAGTTATGAGCCTATGAGGAAAAGGTTTATTTCTGTAGTACAATTGGCCTCAGTATGATTTAGGATCAGGGGAGAAATGACCTGCAAATAACTCTATAATTTTTCTGTAAAAGGGCAGAAATGGGATAAGATAATGTATATTCAATCCTTTATTTGTCCCTCTCAAAAGTTGTTTTGTATTTCTCTTTCTTGTGACTAACTTTCTATTTGTGTCTATCTGCCTGTTCAGTGTATACTCTCATACCTCCAGATGGTAATAGCAAATTAACAAAAATTCTTAAAGAGCTCTATCTGGATTGCTTAAAAATGAATAAGCATGTGTATATGTATATATATGCACCAGGCATTTATATACTTTATACTCATAACACATAAGTGATTACTTTAAAGTATGCCTAAAATCTCTCAATCCAATCCAGCACTACCTTCAAAAGTCAAAAGAGCCCAAGTTTCAAATATAATTTCAGCTTTTCAAAAAATAAGGAATTTATGTCCAGAAAAAAAACCTCAAACTTTTTTCAACATTATCCCCAAGTGCTACATAATACCAGGAATATGTAGTTCAAAAAATTAAATTATGCCTTCTACAATAATGAACACCTAGGACAATATATAAGATTCCACAAGGGTTCCAGACACTAGAGTAACTTGCCAGAAATCTACAACCTCTAGATGGATCCCTGGTCCAGATAAGTCCTGAAACCTAGCCCAACCTGTCCAGAACATCAGATAGTTCCATCTCCCTATCCCATATTAGTGACAGACCCTTCCAATACGAAAAATTTAGAATTGCCATAGCCCAAACAACTCCAATGAGAGGTATGGAAAGATCAAAGGTGATGGTGGAATTATATACAGAAGATAGGACTTAACAAATGAATATGAATGCTAAATCATTCAATTGATATCTCTTTTAGTCTCCAGTATTTTAGAGCAGCCAGAAGTAAAAACCTAAAATGGTGAAATTGTAACCCATGGCAAAGTCTGAAATATGTTCTACAACTAATTGTGGTGCTGTGCTTTGAAATATATAGCTTTTTTGTAAAAATGTTATTGTTCACAAAAAAAGAAGGGAAAAAATGTCAATTGTGATAAAAAAGTATTTAAGCCTACTAACCTCCTATATTCTGGAGCAGCTAGAAGGAAAAATATGAGAGGATTGTATGGTAGCCCATGACAAACTCTGGTATCTATCCTGTAAATCACTTTTTGAAGAGTGATTTGAAAACTATTGCTTCTGATTTCTTTGCTTTATATATATGTTATACTATACAATAAAAAAAGTTAAAAAAAATTATGGCTTCTAAAAATCTAGTTCAGAACTCTACTTATTCAAATGCTACTTTTTTATTCAAAGATCTTACAAAGGTCATCTCTTCTATGAGGTCTTCCTAGCTCATTCTTTATCTGCTTTTTAAAATTCTCCCAGCATTTGTATTCTTTTATTAAGATAATTGACAGGCACTTTAAATGCTACTGTCTTATACTATGTCCTGGCACAAATATATTTTAACTAGAATATAAACTCTTTGAAGCTAAGAATTATGTCTTTCCCATTCATGCCAGCACTTCCTAACCTGATTGTGTAATAAACTTATAAAACATACTGCCTGACATTAATAAAGCCATTACAAATCCACATTCTTCCATTCACTGAAGTAATAAATGGGAAAGTAAAAAGTCAGATTCTTTGAAACCAAGGTAATCAAGGTTACAAAAATATCTCAAATTTCCTACTGAACTGATTTCTTAAATAGGACATATTTGAAGCATCAGCATATCTTTGTTTTTATTGTTTTATATAGGTGTCATCATTGCAAAGTACATTGCTCAGTTTATGCAGCCTATCTAGTTAGGCTGTTTTTAAGAGGAATTTTGAGAATATATTTATATTAGCTTATTTTATCAGTAATCTTTTATAAATTTAGGGAGAACATACCTAAGCATAATAAAATTACATTTGTTCAATTCAAAAATTCATCATAAAATTCCTTCTATTGGAGGTTTAAAAAATGGCTTTGTTTTCATAATATCCTAAAATTAATGAACGGCTTTAAAAGTACATTGACTATGAAGTTCTGGAAAATTAACTGCAGTTGTTTAATTGTCCCAAGCCTAAATCCAGGAAAACTTTTCCATAGCTGTCAAGGACCTTTCATTTAACTTGCTGAAAATTGGCAATTACATCTTACTCAGTTATTCCAATCCCAAGGCTATTTATATTTTAATAATAATTTGTTTAGTATGGTTACAATTGCAAAGGTATTACTGGAAAAAATAATTTTAACATACATGGCCCATTCTGCAGCATTTTTTTCCTATGGCTACCATTTCTAATCTCCAGGCCCAGTAAAAAATATAATTCTAAACCATACTCCCCCCATCATTTTATACCCAGTGCTTCCCCCAAAGCTGCTTTAGGTGGTTAGGCCCTGAGGAGAGGGATAGTTGAGACAGAAGGAATGAGGCCTGGCCTGTTGAACTTGGATTTAAAAGTTTTAAGTGAGGGCAGTGGAATTTGAAAGTTCCTATGCCCTTTTTAATTTTTTTTGCTTGGGCAGGCACCGGGAATTGAACCCGGATCTGCAGCATGACAGGTAAGAACTCTGCCACTGCACCATTGTTCCCTCCTCTATGCCCTTCTTTTAATTATTTCTAATTATTTGATCTATTTTACTTAAGGCTGTGACCCAGACAACTGGAAAAGGTCTTTGCTTTTTCCAGATGCAGCCCTCTATCAGCCTGCTGCTGCCTTAGGGAAATTTAAGGGGCGATTTCTTCCTAATGTCTAGGTCTGTTTATAGTAATTAGAAACTAAGGCTTTGAACCCTGCTTCCCAGAGGGTTTTTTGTTCTGGGACTCCAGGAGTGTGTGTGTGTATATATATATATATGTGTGTGTGTGTGTGTGTATATATATATGTGTATATATATATAATTTTACATAATGTCAAGTATACCTTATATATATATATATATATATAACTTGACATTATGTAAAGAGTGAAACCTGGGTTGGAACCAATTAATGGCTCACTCAAATTCCTCCATTAGCATTAGAACATTTGTCCTTACAAATTTCTAAAGTTAGAAAATGGACAAAAGCACAAGATAAGGGATTTTACAGTCGTTCCCAGGGATAAGGGCAGCTGGATTACAGTTCAGAGATTTTAGGTATTTCCTCTCTGTCTACTCTAATATACCAGAAAGAAAAAAGGAATATTTATATAATGTTTCAGCAGTCATCATCATTTGTTAAATACTAACTCCTCTTTTACAGTATTACCGAGGAGAAATTTGCTGGTTAAAGGAAAGGCAGAAATTCTTTGTGCCTTCTCAAATCACTGTTAGACTTCCAAGTTATTGAATGAGGAGATGCCCTTATTTCTGAGGGCACACTAGGGAAGTTACCCAACATACTTGGCGGCCATCTCCCAGTCCTTAACCTATCCCTGCCCCCTTCCTTTTCTGTTGTGTGCAGATGTTTCAGTATGTTTCCATTCAGCAGCACCAGGGAAGATGTTTGTAATGGAATGAAGTGAGCATGTCTTAAACCCAAAACTAGAACAAGCAGTTCCAGCTTCATATAAGGTCAAAAACTTAACTGTGACAGCCCCCCACCCCTGGGGTGTATAAATACCTCTCTTGAGCAATACAGGTTTCTCTACTCTCCTGCTTGAACTTGTCATATAATAAGTTGCTCCACAGGGCAATCTCCTTTATTGATTGTAGAAGCAATCAGCTGTGGATGCAATCAACTGACTAATGATGTAAATCCATCTACAAAATATCCTAACAGTAACAATCTGGCCAGTGCTTGCTTGATCAAACAACTGGACACCATAACCTACTCAAGTTGACACATTAAAATGACCATCATATATAACTAGTGTTTAAGGAAAAACAAATTTATATAGAGAAAATGAGATCCATAGAAGTAAAGAATCTGGTGTTCAGGAAGCCAGTTATAGAAGGCTTGATGCCTGTCTTGTACTCTTCTTGCCTTGGAAAACCAGACCAATAAGTAGTCTTGAGTTCAAGCAAAGTAAATTACAGACATTTGAGGTTTAGGCTTTGATACATGTTTTCATGGGCCATATATTATAAATTATTGTAAAAACTGCCTACTCATTAAATATTTGTGTTGGCTAAGAAGGCAGAGACCAGAAGGGAAGGACATATTAAGTAGGAGGAATGTAGAATATATTAGGAATATAATGTCTGCCATGGGCTGCAGGATAAAGTATATTTATTTAATAAGCATTTATTTGGCTCCTATATGTGCAAGAATTCGGAATGTAGAAAAACACATAGTATGTGGAGAGGCAAATCAATAAAACCCATTACCAGTGTGAAAGTTTCAAAAGTGCAGTGACAGAACTAAGCTAAGTGCTTTAGGGGCATTTAGAAAGGACAACTAACTGTCACTATAGAAAGGAATAAAATCTGGAGCCAGAATAGGCAGTATCAGGGAAGAAACCATAAAATAATGGCAGTGGCCTCTTTTGAATGCTGAGTGGCTGTTATTTAGGCATAGAAAGACTGGTATTGCGCTCAGATAAGAGAATGTGTAAAGGCAGAGAAGCATTAAAGAGTACTATGCTTTAAAAGGACTGGGAGTTCAGTGGCACACTTCAAAGCGGGAAGAAGTTGGCAGAGTTAAGATCATAAAGGGCTTCATATGCCATGCTAAGGAGTTTGTATTTTTTCATGAAAACAATAGGGACCTCTTAAAGAATTTTAAGCAGGAAAGTGATACAATCTGATTTTTTGTTTCTTAGAGAGAGTACATGTACAAAGAAGAAAATGGATGGAAGGGGGATCAGAATATAGGTGAGGCAGTTAAGAGTGATGGAGAGTTCTAGTATGGCAGGAATAGAATAAAAAGAATTTGGCATCTGGCTCTGGCACCATGGGATCAACAGTGCCATCCTGACCAAAAGGGGGAAAAGTATAACAAATAAGGTATCAGTGGCTGAGAGAGTTCAAATAGAGTTGAGTGGCGACCCTAGATCACTCTTACACAAGCTTCAGTTAGACATTGCTACCTATCATAACTTGCCAAACCCCAATGAAAACCATTCCTGCCAATCCTAAAGAACACCTAGGGCATTATATAAGGTTCTACAAAGGTCCCAGGTACTAGGGTAACTTTCCAGAAACTTACAACCTCCAGATGGGTCCCTGGATCAGATAAGTCCTGAAATGCAGAGGGACCAGCCTCTCCAGAACATCAGCTTAGTTCCATCCCCCTATTCCATATTGTCAATAGCCCCTTCCAACATAAAAAAGTTAGGATGGGGTGGGCCACGGTGGCTCAGCAGGCAAGAATGCTTGCCTGCCATGCCAGAGGACCCGGGTTCGATTCCCAGTGCCTGCCCATGTTAAAAAAAAAAAAAAAAAAAAAAAAGTTAGGATGGCCGTAGCCCAAATACCCTTAAAGAGTGAGAAAAAGATCAAAGGTGATGGTGGAGTTATACAGAGAAGGTAGGATTTAACAAGTATGAGTGCTGAATCATTATATTAATATTTCTTTTAGTCTCTAGTAACTTAGAGCAGCTAGAAGTAAAACCTAAAATGATGGAACTGTAACTCATACTAAACTCTGAAATCTGTTCTACAACTAAATGCTGTGGTGTACTTTGAAATTTATTGCTTTATTTGCATATATTTTTCACCAAAAAAGGAGGAGTATAATAGAGAAGATAGGATTTAACGAATGAGTATGACTGCTGAATCATTATATTGATATTTCTTATGTTCTCCAGTGTCTTGTAGCAGCTTGAAGAAAAAATGAAAAATCATGAAACTGTAACCCATACCAAACTGTAAAATCTGCTCTATAACTAGTTGTTAAAATGTACTTGGAAATTTACTGCTTTTTTGAACATGTATTTCACAGTAATAATCATAACAATAATAATAATAAAAGGACCAGCATCTGTGCTCGTTTGAATCTGTGGTGGGCCCCAGTAAAGCCGTGTCCTTTAATCCTCCTTCAGTGTTGCTGGCTGGGAGCTTTTTGATTGTTCCCATGGAGATGTGACTCGCCCAATTGTGGGTGGCAACTTTTGATTAGATGATTTCCGTGGAGGTGTGTCTCCACCCATTCAAGGTGGGTTTCTTACTGGAGCCCTTCTAAAGGGAACCATTTTGGAAAGAGCTACACCACCTGTGCAGCCAGAGGCCTTTGGAGATGAAGAAGGAAAACGCCCCAGGGGGAGCTTCATGGAACAGGAAGCTAACAATCAGCGCCATGTTTGCCCTGTGCCTTACCAGTTGAGAGAGAAACCCTGAACATCATCCGCCTTCTTAAACCAATGTATCTTTCCCTGGATGCCTTAGATTGGAGATTTCTATAACCTTGCTTTAGTTGGGACATTTTCACAGCCTTAGAACTGCGGACTTACAACTTAATAAATTCCCTCTTTTAAAAGCTGTTCTATTTCTGGTATATCATATTCCAGCAGCTAGCAAAGTAGAACAGCATCTAACTGAAGAGAGAGAAATTATAAAAATTGACTCAGGTTTACAATCATAATATGAGTTTGAGGGTTACTTATAAGTGAAAATTTGAACATGTTAAGTTTGAGATGCCTTTAGTGATATGTCCAGAGAGATATTTGCAGAAATGGTGTGCTAATTTGTAGTTCACAAAAGAGGCGAAAAAACTATATTTAGGGATCATCCACATAAGCATAATGCAAAAAAAACAGAAGGACATGAACATGTGTGAAATAAAAATAATAAAGAAGAGTTTGAAAACAAACTTTGGGAATGTCTACCTCCATTTATGCCTACTTTTCCTGGAAAAGCTGTCAGCAAAGAAGACAAGAAGGTTTTGCTTGTGCTACTGCCATTCTATTTTTCAATGTCACACTGCCACTTAGAATACTCCTTGCCTACTTTATCCAAAAGAATCTTATCCTTTAAGTTCTAGTTGAGAAGTTTCACATCCATAGTGCTTTCCTAACTCACCTCAGCTACATTTTTTTTTCCTTCTCCCTCCTTTAATTTCCTATGTTTTATTAATATGACATATTATTTCTCTAGTTAGTCTATAGATTTTAAGGGCAAGGGCAATGTTTTATTTGTCTTTATAGTTTCCACAGCACATATCATTACTTTGCACATAATTGGTGCTAAATAGGTATTTGTAGGATGTCTTGGTGAAAGGGCTACTTAAAAGCAGTCAAGTAAAGCTATGCATAATAAAGCAGAGTAGGAAGAGTCTAGAAACAGGAAAGTGATTTGGTATACTATGGTAGGGATCTGCACATGAAGCAGTAATCAATCTTGAGTATACTTCATGGAAAAATAAGTTGAGACGTATTAACTATGTAAATCAATGCACATGACCATAAACATAGTTAAATGGGGAGGGGAGGGCAGAGATTGATTAAAACCTGACTGTGATCCAAACTGGAACCAGCTTCTTACTTTAGAAATTTGTCAAATGTCAAGAAATAAAACTAAGTTCAGATCCAAATTAATAATACTCTACATTCAGTTCAATGATGTTTAAGACTACAAAGAAATGGATGTTAGAAAAACTTTCTCATTTAGTCTTTCTAGTGCTGTCATAACATGTGATTACTTATAAGCATAATCTTCATTTTATGGTGAAATTTTAACAAAATCAGATTTTTTCTTTGCTCTTCTAACCGGTTGAACAATAAATAGGCACAGAGAGAACTGAGATTAATATTCATCTCTGCAAATCATTTGAAATACTGTGCCCCTCCCTTCCCAGTAACTGCCCTCCCCCTCCTCAAAAAAAGTTCTGAGAGCTAGAGTTACTTGTTTTGTAGTAATCACATTTTTGACAGATTATTACATATTTATGAGTGTCCCTCACATGCAGAGATTTATTTAATTTCTTACACAACTAACATGAAACCCTGTAGTATCTAGCTGGCCTTAGTTTTGCCAGGTTCAATCCAACAAATATTTGTTGAGTGTCATGCTTAGGGCTATGTATTTTGCACTCTAAGGGATAAAGAGAAGCATAAATTACCATTATACTCAGGTGGGGAAGGCAATATAAATAGCTATGCTACAGGATAACACATTACAGAGTGATGTTAGCATGTTATAATAGAGATACAAACAGTATAGGAGACCAAGAAAAACAACAATTAAACTGGATACTGCTATAATGGCTCAGTCTAATTCTTTTCTCTTTCTGATATCTAGGTAACACATGGAGCTGTTTCTGGATACTTGATGGTTTACAAGACCAGGGACCAGATAACCATGTCCTGAGTTTGTTTATGCCATGGTTTGGGGAGACTGTACTGGTGGGTTGTTGTCCAGGCAGCTCAACTTGGTGCAGATGGGACAGCGTTACAGATGGGCCGCAGCATTACAAACATGTTAAAAAACTAGAGTTTTCGGGATGGAGATACCAATTTCTAATTACATTTGCAATTACATACCAATTACATACCAATACTAATTACATTTGCCATTTCTGATATATAAGAAATTGACTGCCTATTTATTGACTTTTATTGGGATGTGGGGACAGGTGAGGAGTGTGTATTTCTAATCAGGATATCACATCTTTTAGGTACCAGTTGGAAGGTTACTTGATGAGCATAAAATCTGATCAGGTAAGTGAGTTTAATTACCTAGATTCTGGGAAGACCCAAAGCAATAGTTGTCTTTTGCAACAGCAAACTAACAGAGGTCTTGTGAGCCCCATATCTATAAATTCCCTTTCTGAACACTTTTGAGCTGACCTTTTCATATTGATAAATTTCTATGTAACTTAAGCTACAGTTAAGTTGTTGTTCCTGAAGGCCTGGAAATGTAGATATATTTGACTAGCTCTTCCTAGGCTTATCCGTTTATCACAGCCTAAACAATTAAGTTTTGATGTTTATGATTAAGGTCTCAGTTATTTTCTAACCTCCCACGGCTTTAAATCTCCAGCAGTTTGAAAATGTATAAGATAAGGAAACAGGATAGAAAACACAGTGCTTTTAGGTAGTGTGAATAAAATCACTTGTCCTTAGAGGATTCCTGTTTCTAGCAGAATGGTGAAATACTATGAATAACCCTCCTACTGAAAATGGCAACAGATGCTGGATAAAATGTATAACTGAGCTGACAAGAAATTCAGAATTCAGAAGCAAAGTGAATACAGAACTCCAAAGAGATAACTTAGCACTCAAGCTTTGTGCCAGAGATTTGTGCAAAACCCTTTGGTCCCTCAACTCAGTTTGCACAGGTCATGCCATTGAAGATGGGAGACAAAATTTAGAACAAAAGATGGGCAGTTGGATTAGAGACCATTGTGTAAAGAGATCTATATCCAAAGGGTGTATCTTCAGTGAACTACTATAAATAAACCAGCGTTTAGTGAACTAGAAATAAACCTGCCTAACAAAAAGGTATAGCAAGAAATATTAACAAAAATTGAACTTTCCCCAGGCCAGAGGTCTATACACTACAGCTTTGAGACCAAATCTTTCTGCTGCCTATTTTTGTAGAACCCAGAGCTAAGAATGGTTTTTCATTTTTAAATGGTTGAAAACAATCAAAAGGAGAACAATATTTTGTGATATATGAAAATTATATATGAAATTCAAAATTCATTGTCCACAAATAAAATTTTGTTGGAAACACCCATGCTCATTCATTCACTATTGCTATGGTTGTCTTTGCACCACAAAGGTAGAACTGAGTAGTTGCAACAAAGACCCTAAAGCCCTAAAATCTAAAGTATTTACTATCTGTCCTTTTAGAGAAAAATTTGCCAAACTTTGATGTAGAATTAATAATTCTTGGAAATCGCTTGAGCTTTCTTCAGGTGCATTTCATATCTTCAATCTATGTGGTTCTGCCAACCCATTTGATAGTCCTTTGTTTAAACAATAGATTCAACATAAGCAATAGTGTAGTGGTTATAAATGAAAAGAAACTATTACTTCAATACAGGACTTCTATGCTACCATTTTGAATTTATGTTTGTGTTTAAAACTTGAAACCATGAAACAGTACAAATTGCAAGACATACTATGTTTGTTTAGTGAAACATTTAGTTTATGCTTGAAATATTTCACTGAATTTTAATCTTTAAAGTTGAAATATATTCTTATTGATTTATTAACTCGTTAAAACTAAACAAACCAGTAATAATTATTACTGTTTCATGGTTATTATTGAAAATAATTTTGTCCCATAGAAAGTGAAAGGATGTTTTTACAATCCATTCTAGGTATAAAATGCACTGGGTACTACTACTACTTATTTTTATGGGCCTCCCCGCTCTCACTCTTGCCTTCATTCTCAGCAAAACAGCCAGAGTAATCTTTTTTTTTTCTTGTTTTTTTTTTTGTTTAGCCAGAGTAATCTTAATATTTGAGTGATATCATATCACTCCCTATTTCTAACTCTTTAGTGGGCTCTTATGGCACTGTAAAAGAGCCTATTTAATCAGGCCCCCATTTATTTCTTTTACCTCATCTCACACTCCTCACCCCCAGGTAAACTATGCTCTGAATGGCAATTATGTATGGTATTATTTCAATGTTACCAAAACTGGAATTGAAAATAAACTTATTTATCAGCATTTGGAACCTGTACAGATAATTCAAATCACAAATATACTTTGGGTACTTTGCCAAATTTAAGGTTTTAAAATATTTGTATTCTGCTTTCAAACCAATACTCAACGGAAAAACAAAGATAAAATATAGAGCATGGGGAAGGAACAACTGGCAAATACTCCCAGGAAAAATTGGAAGCATCATTGGCATCATTCTTCACAGTTTTGTAGGATGGAATCCACAGACTCCCATACTTGGAAGGACTTCAGAAAGTATCTAATAGAGCAGGCTCTAGATCTCCTAACTCATTCTACTGTTCCCTGTAAGAACAGCAATAGTATTTCCTCTAGTTGAAAATAATAATTAGATTTCCATATTTAAATTATTTCAACTAGATTGAAATATTTCACACTAAATATGAAAACCCAATCTTAGCCATGGGGCAGTGGATTGAATCCATAAAGGACAAGGAAGAAATCATCATGGTTTTGGGCTGGAACAATGGTGGGGTTTAATAGAGATTTAAGAAAGAGGCATATTTGGATAAAAAGAGTAAGCACTGACAGCGTGGCCGGACTGAAATCAGGGCTTCATCAGAGATGGGGAGTTGGCAGGGTCAGTGGGGACATCTTGGTATCATTTAGTGATGCAAGACAAATCCATAGAAATGATGGGCTGAGGCCCAAGTTCTCTAGCAGCCTGTGATGGAATAGCAAGGCAGACTATGGGGCTAATGCCTGCAGTAACACTAGGAATGGACCCATGGCAGTGGTCTTGTGTCTCTAACACGAAGCCTTTTACCTGAGATAGCACAGCTCTTCTACAGTTAGAAACTTTCTAATTCTTTTTTTTAAACTTTTTTATTAATTAAAAAACTTAACAAAAGAACATTAATATATCATTCCATTCTACATATACAATCAGTAATTCTTAATATTATCACATAGTTGCATATTCATCATTTCTTAGAACATTTGCATCGATTTAGAGAAAGAAATAAAAAGACATCAGAAAAAGAAATAAAACG
>PVIY010050687.1:0-15730 GCA_004026745.1 Myrmecophaga tridactyla
TCCGACCTCTCCCGGGAGCTGGAGGAGATCAGCGAGAGGCTGGAAGAAGCTGGCGGGGCGACTTCTGCCCAGATTGAGATGAACAAGAAGCGGGAGGCCGAGTTCCAGAAAATGCGCCGGGACCTGGAGGAGGCCACCCTGCAGCATGAAGCCACGGCGGCCACCCTGAGGAAGAAGCACGCGGACAGTGTGGCTGAGCTGGGGGAGCAGATCGACAACCTGCAGAGGGTGAAGCAGAAACTGGAGAAGGAGAAGAGTGAAATGAAGATGGAGATCGACGACCTTGCTAGTAATATGGAGACTGTCTCCAAAGCCAAGGTACCATCGTGATTTAAGCCTTAAAGAGATCTCAGGTGTGATTTAACCTTTCAAAAACCATTAGTAATTGACAAGAGGAGACCATGGCAATGCAAGGGAAGGAGTAGGGGGAATTTGGATCAACCTGGGTGTGTCGGGACATGGTGCTCGCTCTTTGAGAGTAGCCATTTCCGCGTAATGTGGATAGTCAAAACTTAAGCTCTTCCAAACAAAAAAATAAAATTCAACTATACATCTTGAGATTTTCAGGCCATCTCACCTTAACTACGCCTTCTGTTTTCCCCTTAAGCACAATTACATAATTGGCTTCTCAAAAAAAAACTCATGCACTAACACAGATAATATCATTCTCACATCACAGATATGACAATTCAGCAAAGACGTTAAATTTACCTGGCAATTTAGTGGCAGTATGATTAGACTATTATCTGTTACTCTTTCCATCCTGCTCTAAGACCTCTGTTATTGGGATGTTCTTGTTTGTAAAGATAGCTTATTCTCAAACGAGTACTGCTGCTCCTATGGAATGCTTGAATTATTGAAACTTTCCATGGTCCAAATATTGGTACTTTTTTTCATGTAGGGCAACCTTGAAAAGATGTGCCGCACTCTAGAGGACCAACTGAGTGAACTTAAGACAAAGGAAGAAGAGCAGCAGCGTTTGATTAATGACCTGACGGCTCAGAGAGCACGCTTGCAGACTGAGTCAGGTGGGCCCCTCCCCCGTGGCCACCTGGAATGATAAATTTACCTTGGGTGCCTTGGATACCTAATTTGCTGAAAAACTTTGCATTGAGTTACTCAAAGTCATATATTATCTCCCACTAACATGAAAACATTATTGACTACTGTTCTAGGTTGCCTTTTTAAAAAAAAGAGATCCAGATTTTTCTGATTTTCAACATTTCAAAGCCAATTTGCCTTCAATCAAAAAGTATCAAATTCAAAGTGAATCCTCACAATGTCTTTCCATTTTTCAAAATGCTTTCACAAACTCCTTATTACTTTATTATCCCATTAGTCTCTGTAATGTTATCCCCATTTTAAAGAAAACAGATTATGGCAGTGATGTGCCATGTAAGAATGCTCACTCCAGTCTTTGTCCTGAAGTCTTGCCAATTGCTAGTAACTGACAGTTAAGTAAGGACATTTTCAGGACCAGATATGCCCAGGAGTGTTCAAGTGAGATTTGTGGAATTTTTTTGATTACCAAATGGGAGAATCTCTGGTTTTGTTCCTCTCCAATGAACTCACCCAAACTTCCACTTAAGTTCTACCTCTCCAAGTAAGAGGTAACAAGATGGAAATTGTTCACTGGGGTCATTCAAACTATTAAACTAATAGGCAGGTCAAAGTGTCAGGGAGTCACTCTACTCTTTCATACTTATTCAAATATTGGTTTTACTAGAACAAGGCTGAAAGTAAAGTTTCTATTATTATTATGCAGGTGACTATTACATTTCATGGAGAAGAAAAACTGTATTCTCAAGAAGTCAAAATGTTCCTTGCGGTTTCTCTTCCTCAACACGTTTACTCCTAGTAACTCAGTGATATATATATGATTATATATTATGCTATGATATATATAATAATATAAAAATATATTACATAAAAAGAAAGTTGTGATCCTTATGAAATGTCAAAGACAGAAGGCTTCCATGCAACTAGTTCAAAAATGGTGCTGAAAACCCCCCTCCCCCATTCTAATATAATCTAGTGTGTTTTCTGAATTACAGTGCTCATGGAATTGGAGACAAAGTTAAATGCAACTTAGTTTGGGAAATGATTAGTTATGCATAAACCAATCTATTCTGGGGGTGGAAGGATACTTGATTATTAATATAAAAATGCTTCCAATATTTTTGTTTGAATTTTGCTTCAAGTCCCCTGTTTTCCACAGGATAAATTCTTTGTTTCAACCAATTTTCAATGGAAGGAAAACTAGTACAACATTATTGTTTTAGATAAAAAGAACAAATATTTTGTTGGCTCTACTGCCAAGAAATATGTTTCTTCATCAATTTTTATTTTAGTTAAATCATCTAAAATATCTCCCAAAATATTTTGCATTGTTCATAAGCATGTAAATTACCTCAGGTTCTTCATACTTCTAGTTTTTACATCAATCTGCTTATCTGAGTTGAACTGGGTATTGGTGGTTTGTCGGTAATTCATGCTCTCTGTTATGTCTCAGACTCTGCTCCCTTTTCCCCCTGCAGTTTTTAATTTCGAATTTTAATTCCCAAAGTAATGTGTATTTCCTGAACCTTGGTCATTATAGGTGAATTTTCACGCCAGCTAGATGAAAAGGATGCATTAGTTTCTCAGCTCTCAAGGGGCAAACAAGCATTTACACAACAAATTGAGGAACTGAAAAGGCAGCTTGAAGAAGAGATAAAGGTAAGCCCTAATTTTTATGTTGTTGTATTTGTGGTTATTTGTTTTTTGCTTACTTCTACAGTTTCTTCTGGTAATCTATTGGCACTTTGAGAATAAGCAATCACTTTAAAGATATAAAATGAAGTGGCCAATCTCTATGTTTCCAGGCGAAGAGTGCCCTGGCCCACGCCCTGCAGTCTGCTCGCCATGACTGTGACCTGCTGCGGGAACAGTATGAAGAGGAGCAGGAAGGCAAAGCTGAGCTGCAGAGGGCCATGTCCAAGGCCAACAGTGAGGTTGCTCAGTGGAGGACCAAATACGAGACAGATGCCATCCAGCGCACAGAGGAACTGGAGGAGGCCAAGTAAGTTCTAGACTTGGTTGAAATGGAAATATCTCTGCTAACAACCACCGTGCAGCTGCTAAATGTACTAAATGAGCATCAGGGGCCTTGCTCCTAAAACAAATAAAAGCTTGGCAGAAATATATGTGTGGATATAAGCTTAAGCAAGAAAAACAAATACTCTAAGTTGTTTAGGGAAAGAAATTAGAGTAGGAGTTAGAAGGAGAAGGGATGTAAGCTGAGGAAGCTGAATGATTATGAAAATAGAACTTCTAACTTATTCCATTTATAATGGTGCAGATAGAATAAGAGTTCATTGCAATACTCCTGTGCCTCTTAGCCCTTGATAGAACAAATAGTCTGGGGTGACACATATGTAAGAGAAAAAAGATCAGGATAAAAAGCACATCTCCTCCTTTGAGATGTAAAAATATGCCTGTTTGTAGGGGGAAAAGTAATACAAAGTTAATAATAAAAAAGTAGGCAGAAAATTCTATAATGAGGAAGAAAAGAAATAGATTTCATAAAAGACTAAATATTTAATGTAAATCAAAAATTCAAGACTGAGGCATAATCCAAATAGGAAGGGATTACTTATTTAATAGAATGTTTAGGGAGATCATTTATTCTGTGAATAATGCTTTGGTGACATGCCTTAGAGGGATTCTGAGAGGTGCCCTCAAAGCAAATTTATTTTGACTTGGGAAAGCTCCTTCTGTGAAAAGCTGGCAAAAAATAAGGGATACAATAACACAGAAAAAAAATCAAGTATATTTCATTAGAATTCAATTCATTAAGCATTTGAGTCCTTAATAATACAAAGACCTGTAAAATACAGGCCCCACTCTCTGGAGACCAAAATTTAGTGGAGACATAGACAT
Source organism: Myrmecophaga tridactyla (assembly GCA_004026745.1). NCBI lineage: Eukaryota > Metazoa > Chordata > Mammalia > Pilosa > Myrmecophagidae > Myrmecophaga > Myrmecophaga tridactyla. The sequence continues at coordinate 3,922 of PVIY010050687.1, forward strand.
AAATAACAGTAATTCAAGGTAGGTGTTAATAATCTATAATAGAGGAACAAACCAACTGCCTTGAAGGGTAATATGTTGGCTTGGTTTGGTCAAGAATGGCCTTACATCCAGACTATGAATTATAGTAATATTGAAATTTGGGTTGTTTTCAGTGATTGGGAATGAGTTAATACAGAACTGGATCTAAAAAAATAAGTTTGAAAGCAAAATATCCAAGGAGTCTGACTGTGGAAATCACTCCCTTGTACCCACTTTGATACACCCGTGTCTGCCAAGGTCCATTCATTTCTATCCTCTGTATTTCACTTTTTAGAAAGAAACTGGCCCAGCGTCTGCAAGAAGCTGAGGAACATGTAGAAGCTGTGAACGCCAAATGTGCTTCCCTTGAAAAGACGAAGCAGCGGCTCCAGAATGAGGTTGAAGACCTCATGATTGATGTTGAGAGGACAAATGCTGCCTGTGCAGCCCTAGACAAAAAGCAAAGGAACTTTGATAAGGTATTTTGTTTCTGCTTCCATACACATATGCTAACTGTAGCCTGCTAGTTACAGTGTGCCTTATCTATGCCATCTGAGAGCTGTTCTCAGTAGCTCCTACTCTATGGGTAGGTGGGGGACTCCTCTGGCTTCTTACTCTTCTCATTACTAATTATTTTTTAGTCATAGATCATCTTATCTCTGTTTGAAAATTATTTACATAGATGGCTTTCATCCTTTCAAACTTTTCCACTACATTTCTTCATTATTCCTTGCGACTCAGGTGCTAGCAGAATGGAAACAGAAATATGAAGAGACACATGCTGAACTTGAAGCTTCCCAAAAGGAGTCCCGCTCCCTCAGCACAGAGCTATTCAAGATTAAGAATGCTTATGAGGAGTCTTTAGAACACCTTGAAACCTTGAAGAGGGAAAATAAGAATTTGCAACGTAAGTACACTTTACCTTTACAAAAACAATGACTTGAAAGAACATTTTTTCCCTCTGAACACATTTCTATACTTTTGTTCACCAACAGAGGAGATTTCTGATCTCACTGAGCAGATTGCAGAAGGAGGGAAACGTATCCATGAACTAGAAAAAATAAAGAAGCAAGTTGAACAAGAAAAGTCTGAACTTCAGGCTGCCTTAGAGGAGGCAGAGGTAGGCATTGCACCATATACTCTAAAACAATTAAAAAAGGAATTGGAATTTTTGCATACAGGCATTGGCAAACTAAGAGAAAAGAAAAATAATTTTTACTCTGTGTGCTAAGCATAATGATGAACTGACCTTATATACAACTAACATAACTATGTATCAAGAATTATATGAAATATTGAGAAAACAATGGTGAATAAGTTAAGGGCCTGCCCTCAAGATCAAAATCTAGCTGAGGAATAAAAGTATACAAAATCAACTTTAACAAGTGTAAAAATTTCTATAACAATGGAATACAGATATGTTATGGCAGCACAAGAATAGGAATACCTATTTCTAGAAAGCATACAGTCCATTCCCCTGCTAATGTCGCCACCTGCTTGCATTAAGGCATCTCTTGAACATGAAGAGGGAAAGATCCTGCGCATCCAGCTTGAGCTCAACCAAGTCAAATCTGAGGTTGACAGGAAAATTGCTGAAAAAGATGAGGAAATTGACCAGCTGAAGAGAAACCACATTAGAATTGTGGAGTCGATGCAGAGCACACTGGACGCTGAGATCAGAAGCAGGAATGACGCCATCAGGCTCAAGAAGAAGATGGAGGGAGACCTCAATGAAATGGAAATCCAGCTGAACCATGCCAACCGCATGGCGGCCGAGGCCCTGAGGAACTACAGGAATACCCAAGGCATCCTCAAGGTAGAGGGGTTCAAGAGCTAGGCCTGGAATGATTGGGGTGGCTGCAGCCCTGAGAACATGGTGTCTCAATGACTGTGTTCGTTCCACAGGACACCCAACTCCACCTGGATGATGCTCTCCGGGGCCAGGAAGACCTGAAGGAGCAGCTGGCCATGGTGGAGCGCAGAGCCAACCTGCTGCAGGCTGAGATTGAGGAGCTGCGGTCCACTCTGGAACAGACAGAGAGGAGCAGGAAGATGGCAGAGCAGGAGCTCCTGGATGCCAGTGAGCGTGTCCAGCTCCTCCACACCCAGGTAAGTTTACCATACTAGAATAGTAAAAAATATAGAGGAATTAAATGGAAATTCTTGCTCAAATTTTAGCATTATCTAGAAATTTATTTATAATGTTTTTGAGGATAAAGTTTAAGACATTTGATTTTGGGGGATTAACAGTATTTGTATTTGTCTGAAATGTGCCATCCAAGTTGACTGTCTTTTAAAAATATATGGTCATGGGTGGGCCACAGTGGCTCAGTGGCAGAGTTCTCGCCTGCCATACTGGAGACCCAGGTTCGATTCCCAGTGTCTGCCCATGTAAATAAAAAAAAAAATTATATATATATGGTCAACTCAGATCATTAATGGAATAGGGAGATAACTTAATGAATTAATTAAATTGATTAGTTTCTTAGTTCATTAGAATAGTGGGCCCCTAATTTTGCTCTCATGTACTTAATATTCTTAAATTTGATATTAACCAGAACACCAGCCTAATCAACACCAAGAAGAAGCTGGAGACAGACATTTCTCAACTGCAAGGAGAGATGGAGGACATTGTCCAGGAAGCCCGCAATGCAGAAGAGAAGGCCAAGAAGGCCATCACTGATGTGAGCTGCAGGCACATTTCTCCATTGATTTACCAGTGACATTTCCTGACATCTATAGCCTCCTTGATTTTCTTGGTTGCTTTTCTAATTAGGCGGCCATGATGGCTGAGGAGCTGAAGAAGGAGCAGGACACCAGTGCCCACCTGGAGCGGATGAAAAAGAACCTGGAGCAGACGGTGAAGGACCTGCAGAACCGCCTGGATGAGGCTGAGCAGCTGGCCCTCAAGGGTGGGAAGAAGCAGATCCAGAAACTGGAGGCCAGGGTGGGTCTCCTGATCAGCATATATTTCTCATTCTGTTCCAATCCAGCAAACCAATTTTGAATACCTAACACTGCTAGATGATCTGGGACATACAGAGATGAATAAGAAATAGTCCTTTCTGCCCAAGAACTTATAACAGGTGTAATTAAACTAGGGCAAGAAAAACTACCTGTAAAAAAAGTGCCATGATTCACCAAAGAAACAGAAATCTAGATGAATGTATAGATCATGATAAATGTCTTTAAAATACCATCTTCTTGCAGGTACGTGAACTTGAAGGAGAAGTTGAAAGTGAACAGAAACGCAATGTTGAGACTGTCAAGGGTCTGCGCAAACATGAGAGAAGAGTGAAGGAACTCACTTATCAAGTAAGGAAAATGACCTTTCCGGGTTTTCACCCCAGTCTGCAAGGTGATATTTGTATTATCAAGAAACTCACTCTAAAATTTTATTTCAGACTGAGGAAGACCGCAAGAACATTCTTAGGCTCCAGGACTTAGTGGACAAACTGCAATCAAAGGTGAAATCTTACAAGAGACAAGCAGAGGAAGCGGTAAGTTCAGAACAATTTAGGGTGATTGGGCAGCCTCCAGTTCTCATCAACACTTTCAGGCCAATTTCATTAAAGGGGTGAAAGAAAAGATCAATAAAATGAGGAAGAATAAAAGGGAAAGGTCTGAGGAATGAGAAGAAACCAACCGCTAGAAAAGCTGGGGGGAAATGTTTTAGGAAGAAAGACAGCAACAGCAAGGTTTTGGGTAGAAAGAGCTTGGTTCAAGGAGCAGAAAGGCCAGTGTAGTTGGGAGTATAGGAACAAGAAAGAGATTGGGACTGAGCAGGCTGCAGAGTGAGAGGCAGTCAGGTCACAGGGTATTCTTGGCCATGATACAGTGTCTGGATTTTATTCGAAGTGTAATGGGCACTGGGAAGCCACAGGAGGGTTGTAAACTAGATCGGTCATGATCTGGTTTTCATTAAAAAAAAAAAAAAAAGCATTCTAGCTACTGTGTGGAGAATGGACTGTTGGATAACAAAGGTGGACTTGGGAAGAAACTTTAGGAGGCTATTCAAGTGGTCCTGTGGCTTGGATTAGAGTAGCAGTAGAGCAGATGGAGGAAAGCGGAAAGAATCAAGATATAGTTTGGAAGTGAAATTACATATTATGCTAATAGGCTACACTTGGAAGGCGAGAGAAAGAAAATCAAGCATGTTTATGGTTTGAGTGACCAGGTGGATGGGGTAACACTTTCTAAAAAGGGGGATTCAGGGAGGAAGAGATTTTCAGGGCAAGAAGGAAACAGGAATTCTGTTTGGAAATATTAAATTTGAAATATTATATATTCAAGTGAAGACTACAAGTAGGTAGTTGAATATGAGTCTAGAAGAGCTCAGAAGGTCTTGGTTATAGTTAAACCACTAGATCCCTGGCACACCCACTTTCTCTAATTTCTCTATACTATGATTCATGTGAAATAATGATCAAATATTATCAATTTCCTAAGTACAGAGAGACATATCTACGTATGACAAATTAGTTCCTACGTCCATTTATGTTTTTCTTTTCTCCATCACCTCTAAGATCTGAGAATAGAGAGAGAATGAGAATAGAAATCACATACACACACACACATATACACACAGACACAAACACATACATCTCAGACAATCATTTAACCTTTCTTTATGTCCTCTTTCCTCATCTGTAAGAGGAATATCTGAGACGTTTTTCACACTACATTATTTAGTGACTCCAAGCTTTATGAATGGTCTAAATTTAAATGCTACATTTTAGAGTACTCTTAATGAGCCTTTTAAAAATGAATGATTAGTGGAAACTAAAATAGGCCTGCCTTCTCAAATTCACTGCTATAGGTTCAGGCTTAATGAGACACTTCTCTATTTCAGAAAACAATAAGCTCTTCGTGAACTTCTAAACTGCCATGGCAATAATTTATATTCAAGTGGCAACAATTTATATTCAAGGCTTATAGAGTTGGTATCATAATATGAACTTGTATTTTTAAAAGGTCTGTATCCATTCTCAGGATTCTGAGGAAAAAAAAAAAGCTGGAAACCAGGCAGTTAGGAGTAGCTCGCATGTTACACTTTTCTTCTTAGAATATCTTAGAGGCAAATGTCACCTGTTTTTTCTTGTTATCTATGAGTTCAGGAAACATGAGAAGAGTTAATACAAAAACAAAGTTCAAGAACAATCCTTTAAGTTTCTTAAAAGATGTACTGGAGTGGATCTTTTTAAGCAAAAAAAAAAAAAAGTTCAAGACCAATTTGACCTAAGAATTTAGAAATCTGAAATTTTTCTTCTCATAAATGCATTTCTGTTCTCAGGAGGAACAATCCAATGTCAACCTCTCCAAGTTCCGCAAGATCCAGCACGAGCTGGAGGAGGCCGAGGAGAGGGCTGACATTGCCGAGTCCCAGGTCAACAAACTGCGGGTCAAGAGCCGGGAAGTCCACACAAAAATCATAAGTGAAGAGTAATACATACAAAGGCTGCAAGATGACCAAAGAAATGCACAAAATGTGAAATCTTTGTCACTTTGTTTCATACTTACGATTTTTGCAGATAAAAAATTTATCTGCAAAAAATCTGGGAGTCTTATTTTTGTCTCACTGTGTCAACTCATCTTCTTTATGCGCCAAGAAGAGAAAGCAGACAAAACATTTCGCTTATGTCTTGTTGAAAAATGCTTAGTCATCAAGATTTAAACATGATGGAGCACAGCCAGGCCAATCCCAGTTAGGAAATGCTGTGATTCACACACACCCTCGTAGAAGGCAGATGAAGCCTAGACACACATTTTAGACAAGACAGAACATAAGAGTATTTTCTAAACCTACTTGGCAAAACATCAGCTGGTTAATGGAAAAGTGGATCTCTGCTAATTGAAGTTAACAATTTTCTTCATAAAATGATAGGAAATTCTTGACGCTAAGACTAAATAAAAATAAATTAAAACACCTACATCAGAGAAAAAGTAAAAGCTTCGGATTAATCAAAGTCAACAATTTATAAAATGAAAACACTTCACTATAACTGCATGAACTATTAAATTGGGGTAAGGCTCCCTTGAGAAGGAAAGATGCTCTATAGATTCTCTGGTCCTTATTAAACATAAGAGTTTTTAGCTTTATGTTACCTATAAATGTTCAGTTGTTTTACTGAGCTTCTCCCTGGTTATCACATTAGAAGAGTAAAGAACAGCTAAAAATGAATATATTTTTAGTATTTGCTCTTCTATCTCTTTGGAAACTGCTGTATCTTTTATAAGGCGTTTCTCCCAGTACTTCTGATGGCAATAGAAGTTCAATTAATATTTCTTAAAAGTAGTTCCCTACTCTCATTATTTTATATTTAGATTTCTACACTGTATCTTTAAAGTACCATGACTATTATTTTCATCATTATTACATGTGGTGAAAATAGCAGGGACCTTCTGTTTCTCTTATTTCTTAATAGACAGGAAGCCAGTAAAATAGCAAGTAAGTTTTTAATAGGAATATTACAAAGGTCTAGTGAGAACAGTACATAACTTATTTAAAACAAACATTATAAAATAAGATATTTTATCTTATCCTCCAGTAGATTAAATTATCCAATCTCATTCCTCTAAACCTTGCTCCTGGGAATTGTCCCTCCGGGCTGTTTTGTACCTCCACTTACTTTCTATTGAGCAATGGAGACAAATGGACTATTCTAACTCTACATCTTAAGATGGACTTTAAAAATAATTTACAATTTTTTTATTAGAGTAGGTGTAGGTTTACTGAAAAATCATGCAGAATCCCAACATACACAGTCTTCCCTATTATTAACATTTTACATTAGTGTGGTACTTCTGTTACCATTGACAAAACAATATTATTATAATTATACTATTAACTATGATCCAAAGTTTACACTATGGTTCACTCTTTATGTTGTACTGTTCTATTGTGGTTTTTTTTTCTTTAATTTTATCCTGGTTACATATGTGTGCTAAAAATTTCCCATTTTATCCACTTTCAGATATACAATTCAGTGGTGTTAATTATACTTAAAAGTGTTGTGCCACCATTTCCACCATTCATTACCAAAACTTTTCCATCAGCCCTAACAGTAACTCTGCACCAATTAAGCATTAACTCCTCATTCCCCACCCTCAACCTGGCAACCTGTACTCTAGTTTCTGACTCTAAGAATTTGCATATTCTAATCATTCTCTATCAGTGAGAACATACGATATCTATCCTTTGGTGTTGGGTTTATTTCTTGGCTGTACCCTCCCTTAATACTGACCTCTCCCCAAAACATGAGATTTTTTCATGCCCCATGGAACATTCTCCCCCCTTCATGGCTAAATTGAAATTGGGCCTGCCTGATGCTTTCCCTGGAGTACTCTTGAGAAGTGGCTGTTCATTCTCTTGTACTTCAAGAGCTCCTAAGTCCTGAGCTAGAAGTGATAGCTGCTTTTGATTCCCTGGGGCTGACAAAGACTTGTCCTTCTCTTGATCAAGCTGCCAGTCTTCTTCCTCCTATGCCCCTACCTGCTCGTGCCACGATCCTACTTTGAAACCAATTTTGTAGCTGTGGAAATACAGAGACAAATGACTTGGACTGCACAGGGAAGTAAAAAGTTAAAAAGACGACTTCAGACCCTAACTATTCTAAATATCACTCTTGCCCCTAACCTCCCCTTCCCCTTTCCCTCTCATCTTAGCTACTCAAGTGCCTGAGAGGCTTCTAATTAGGCAGTTGCTTTATCTACCTCCTCCTCCTCTCTCCCCACTCTTACAGACTCTAGGTGGCCTAATCACTGCAAAGCAAAACATTCTGAACCAAGTGTTCCTAATTGTAATGCCCATAAATCCCTCACCCTTCTTCATGGACCCAAACAGTCCTAATAGCACCTCAGTAAATCTCACTCACCCAGCCCAGTAATCACCTCCCCTTATCTTCCAGTGCTTTTCCTCCAACCCACTCTTCTAAGCTCTTATAAGGCTGGCTGTCCCCTGTTTTACAACAGTTGAGTTCTACTTTCTCTCCCCGATACAGCAGTTCCTTGCATAAAGTCATCTTTGCCTGTTCAACACTGTTTGGTGCAGTTTTTTCTTTGACACTGCTTTCAGATAATTAACTTTCCAGCCTCTTGTAAAAGTTCTCCCTTCTTTGAGGTTCATGCTACTAGCTATTCCACACCCTGATTGCTGTCATTGACGCACTTTTCATTCATTAAAGATCTTGGCATGTGCCATCTCTCTCCACCCAATTCTTGCAACATTCCTGGGAGAAATCCACATGAATCCACATGGATGATTCATCCAACACTCTCACTTTCAATACCTTTTCTTTCATCCACCTTTTCCAAAGTCACTAAATCAAGCATCTTCTTTTGGATCTTTCTAACTTGCTTGCTATACTATTCTCACTATAACAGTTCTTCAGCTCACTAGTGCCGTCAGGATTCTGACCCTTTTACCTCCTCACTATCCTGTGTCTTATGGTTATTTCTATACAAATTCAGCAAAAATTCATAGCCCATCTTTATGACTACTCTCTTGTCAATTTCCTAATTGGCCCTTGCCATCCCCCACTCCACCAAATCACAACTGGATGAAAAGACAGTAAACCTAAACAAAATCAAACAATTCGTATCTCCACACTTCACAGACAATGGGAGGGCTTTAAGTTCTCAATCACCAGCCCCACTGGGCTCTCAGTGCTGTTGCTTAATTACTCACTTTTATGCTATTGCAAATATTCTCCACTCTCTTCAAACCTCTATTTCACCCTTCAGTCCCAGAAGATGAACCCACGTCCTGTTTAAAAGAAAAAATAGATGCCAACAGACATAAATGACCTCAAATTTCCATTGCTAAACCACCTTCTTTCTTCCAGTGAGGAGCACTCCTCCAATTTAGGGCAACACCCTCTGCCTGGTTCTGAATCTCATCCCTTCCTTCTTTCTTAGAAATTGTAAACAATGGACTATTCTCTTCTTTCACTTTTATTTCCAATTTCTCCCACTCTGCTGGATCCTTTCTTAAACTCTCTCTTGCCCACATTTCTCCTATTTTTCTACTTTCTTTACAGAAGCATGTCACAAAAGAATTGTGTATACATACACACATGCACACACACACACACACACACACACACACACACACACACACACACACACAATCTCCATTTCCTCACCCTCACCTGCTCTTCAATTCACTCCAGTCTGGCTCCCTCCCACCGCCCCTGGAAGGCCACCTAAGTGAGTCTCACTATTATCTTTAGTGACTTCTTTGCTACTAAATCAAATGGATACTTTTCTATCCTTAGTTTATTTGACCTTCCAACTGCATCTTATTCTGCTTATCATTCCCTCCTTTTGGAAATATTCTCTTCCCTTGGCTTCCAAGACACTGCTTTGCCCAGGTTTCATTCACAGCTCTGATGCTCCAGCCTCTCCTCTCCTTTGTCAGGTCATATTTCGCAGCCTAACTTTCAAATATTGATGAGCCTCAAGGTTCCATCTTATTTCCTTCTCTTCTCACTTTTCATTTTCTCCATGAATGATTGCATCCCCTCTCCTGGCATCATTATCATCCATATGCCTATGAATTCCAAATTTACATCCCAAGTCTAGATTTCTCTTCTGAGTGCCACACTTGATAACTGTACTAATAGGTACTTCAAACTTAACACAGCCAAGATGAATTTATGATAGTCTGCCCCTCACCTTAAGCCCTTCTTATTATTCGTGCACTGTTCCTCATAATAGAGGATGGCAACACTATCCACCCAGGGCTCAGTATAGAAGTCTGGGACTCAGCCTGGAAATCTCCCTGTCCTTCATTCCCCCATATACAATCAATCCTCAAGATCTTTCTTTACTGCTCTTAAATCTCTCTCAAGATCATCAACTTCTCTCTTTCTTTGAGGCCAATTTCCTTGTCCAAGTTACCATCATCTACCTCCTGGTCTTCCTCACGTCTATTCTTGCATCCTAATTCTAAACCATTTTGGATGAATCTTAACTGCAGTCAAAAGATCTTTTTAAAGACAATAATCTGATCACATCGCTCTCTAGCTTAAAACCTCCCTTTTGATCCTAGCATGATGACATTTACCCTCCTCACAAGCCTCACCTAGTGATATACCTTCTTCCCCCTTTATGTCTCAGCTGCACTGACCTCCTTTCATTTCCGTGAATTTGCTGTGAGCCTTCTCAGATCAGAGACTAGGCACATGTTTTTCCTCAGCTTCAAGGACTCTTTTTCATGTCTCACCTTCACATTTGATGACTCATCTTCCATGCTTCAGCTTAAAATGAACTTTTTGAAGAAAACCTTCCCCTACCCCCCAGACTAGGTCAGTTTTCTCTGTTATATGTTCTCCTCATTTATCACTGTGTTAGTCAGGGTTCTCCAGACAAACAGAACCAACAAGAGAGTACTGTAAACATAAGACTTATAGAGGTGTCTCATGTAACCGTGGGACGGAAGAGTCCAAAATCCATAGATCAGGCTGTGAAGTTGGTTGCTCCAATGAAGGGTTTGGAAGACCTCCACAGAAGAGATTTGCTGGCTGAAGAAACACTGAAAGAATCTCTCTTTTTCCTTAAAAGCCTCAAACTGATTGGATTATCTCATTGTGGGAGACATGCCTTAGTTGATCACAGATGTAATCAGCCACAGATGCAATCAACTGACTGATGACTTAACCCACCAAGCTTCAGGTTTATCAACCAGCTATGAAATATCCTTGCAGGAATGATCAGGCATTCCTTGCTCATGGATAGGAAAGTTAGATGTAGTTTAAGATGTCAATTGTACCTAAAATGATTTACAGATTCACACAGTACCAGTCAAAATTCCAACAACCTACTTTGAAGACTTGGAAAAGCTAGTTACCAAAATCATCATGAAGTGAAAGAGACCCCCAAATAGCTAAAGGTATCCTAAAAAAAAAAAGAACAGAGTGGGAGGATTAATGCTCCCTACTTTCAAACTTATTATAAAGCCACAGTGGTCAAAACAGCATGGTCCTGGCACAGAGATAGAAGTATCTTTGTACTTCAATTAATATAATGCAGCACATTAACAAATTGAAAGGGTAAAATTACTCTTTGATTCATTTCCATGGAAACAAATTGAGAGTGCAGAAATAGACCACCAAATCTATGGTCAACTGATCTTCAACAAGGTCCCCAAATCCACGGAAGTGGGATTGTGCTGCTTTGAAAGGATTATGTACCCTAGAAAAGCCATGTTTTAATCCTGATCCATCTTGTGGAGACAGCCGTTGCTTTTAATCCTTATTAGGCACTTTACGTTGGAAACTTGATTAGATTATCTCCGCAGAGATGTGACACACTCAGTCGTGGGTATTAACCTTTGATTAGAGGGAGATGTGACTCCATCCACTCCAGATGGGTCTTGATTAGTTTACTGGAATCCTTTAAAAGAGGAAACATTTGGGAAAAAGCTTCAGAGGCATGAGAGACACAACAGCTCATGCAGTCAGAAATCTTTGGAGTTTCATGAAAAAAGAAGCCTGGAAAGAAAACTAGCAGATGCCACCATGTTCGCCATGTGCCTTCCCAGTTCAGAGAGAAACCCTGAACATCATTGGCTTTCTTGAACCAAGGCATCATTCCCTGATGCCTTACAGTGTACATTTTTTTTATTAATTAAAAAAATTAACAACAAACAAAAACATTAACATATTCCATTCTACATATATAATCAGTAATTCTTAATATCATCACATAGTTGCATATTCATCATTTCTTAGAACATTTGCATCGATTTAGAAAAAGAAATAAAAAGACAACAGAAAAAGAAATAAAACGA
>PVIY010050688.1:0-16052 GCA_004026745.1 Myrmecophaga tridactyla
CTTGGCTGGTGCGGCACTCAGCATCAGAGGGGAAATCATAGAGAACTGTCCTCTCCCTCGAGGGCTGGTGAGGTGGCAGCTGAATCGGGGGAGGTTTCAGACCTGGGACCTGGACAGAGTTCCAGGTCTTGTCCTGCTACCCACCAACTCAGGTGGGCCTCAACTGTGGGTGAATGGATGGGTGAATGGATGGATGGATGGATTGATGGATAAAGGATGGATTGATGGGTTGATGGATGGATGGTGGATGAATGGATGAATGATGGATGAAGGATGGATTGATGGATGGATGGATGAAGAATGGATTGATGGATGGATGGATGGATGATGGATGAATGATGGGCTGATGGATTGATGGATGGATGGATGGATGGATGGATGAATGGATGGATGGATGGATGGATGAAGAATGGATTGATGGATGGATGGATGGATGGATAAATGGATGGATGAATGGATGGATGGATGGATGGATGAAGAATGGATTGATGGATGGATGGATGGATGAATGGATGGATGGATGGATGACGAATGAAGGATGGATTGACGGATGGATGGATGAACAGATGTACAACCAGTGGCTACGGAGTTCCACACACAGTTCACAGTATTTTACACTCACTTTTTATGAACTTAACCTGTTCAGGCCTCACAAGCCTGATCAAGCCACAAAGATAAGGTTGTTTTCAAAGGCCTCGAACCAACAGCACTGAAGCACTGGACACAAAGATGGATCTGCCCCTACATTTAGCCACCCAACCTAGAGGCAACCTCAGAAATGCTCTCCTTCCACCCTTCACTTCACAGGGACTCAGACAGTAGGGGATCAGCCACGATCACACAGCATGTTGGTATCAGAGTCAGGGTTTGAGCACAGGATTCCTGAACCCTGCTGTGCCCATTAAATCAAGGCTTCCTAGACTTTTGTCATCCACGTCCATCCTCGTGATTTTTGCTGCATATATGCATCATGGGTCCTCACTTTACTTTGCATTTTTCTTTAAATTGGCACGCGCTCATTTTTTCCTAAAGTATTATTTTAAGAAGGAAACATTAAAATGTTATATTAGTCTATGCTATCTAGGTATTGATGGGTTTGTTGTGCCAGGCACATTTTTTTAAGGGTGTACATTAGAATAATGATGCAGCTTAGAGAAAGGCTGTGGGGAATGGATAGAGGATGTCAGCTCCAGAAAAGCACTGTTGAGTCCTAAGTCCCATTCTGTCACTTGGTTGTGTAACCTGAATTAGGTTCTTAACTTCTACATCTCTGCCTTCTCTCCCTTCCACCTGCAAAATGGAGAGAATGATCTCACAGAGATGTCATGAGGACCGAATATATATATATGTATATATAAAGTACCAAGCACAGTGCGGGCACATAGCTAGAACTCAAGAAATGTTAGCTTGTTCTTAAAAAGAAAAGAGAAGAGTCTTTGTTACACCAGCTCAAATGCTTTGCTGTGTTGCAGTTTGATTGCACTAAAGTCTAAAGACTAGACTGGAAACTATGAGAGCAAGGACTGGATACATTGTATCCCAACTCCTGGTACCATAACTAGTCTAAAGAAAGAGAAACCCATGGTGTGGTCCTTTCCAGGCAGCATCAAGTTCTGCTCACAAGTGGGGCTCACTGCTCACGGCAGGTGGCACGCTGGTCTCCGGAGCAAGGCCTCCACGCGGCCTCTGCATTTAGCTGCAGAGGACAGGGACAAGCTGCTCTGCAGACCAGCCATTCTGTCCCCTGCTTTCAGCAGCAGAGCCATCTCTAGCCTTCAGGTGTCTCCATCTCTGCCTCCCTGTAAACACCCATAAGGCATCCCAAACTAGCCCAAGTGAACACCTGTTGAACTTTCTGAATGGCACCTGGCATGCAGGACACAGCCCGAGTCAGCTGTGGCTGCTGCTGTTGTGACATGCTCAAAAGCAACCCCCTCACCTGCCTGCATCCCACCCTGCTCCTCAGGGACTCTTCCTGCTTCCAGCTGCTGGATCCAAAGAGCTCAGCTTCCTCCTGGACCCCGCTCTTACTCTGAGCCCACATTCAGGTGTTGGCACTGCCCATCAGCTTTACTTACAGAATATACTCAGAATCGGACCCTCCGCTCCCCACCCCTATCGCCAGCACCTCATACCTGGCCTCTGCCCGAGCCCTCTTTGGCCTGTTTTCCAGGGAGCAGCCAAAGGACCCTGCCACAGCCTCAGTCGCCCACCCCCTCCCCATCAGGACCTCCGGAGGTCCCCGCTTCGCTCAGGGTAAAAGCACAAGTGTGTCCATGGCTCACTCACAGCTGGTCTCTACCTGTCCTGTACTCACTCCTTCCCTCCTCCCTTCCTTCCTTCTTTTCTCTCTCCCTCCTTCCCTTTCTCTTTTCCTTCCTTCCTCCCTCTTTTCTTTCCTCTCCTTCTCCCTCCTTTCCTCCGGGATCCCCCTTGTGCACCGGGGACTGCTCAGGATACTCTGTGATGGGGAGAGGCAGACAACCCAGAGAGGGAGACAGACAGGAACAATCAGCTCCCAAGAGGGACCCTGCCTTCCCTGGCTGCGGGCTGAACTCCACCGGGAGTGGCATCCAAGAGGAGGGCATGTCCCCGGTGGGCTTTGAGGGGTGAGCAGGAGTGAGTTGGGCAACTATAATCTAGTGTGTATGTGTGGATGCCCAAAGACCTCACCCTAATTCCACTGGACTTGAGAGAGGCACAGACCATGAGCTTCTTCATAAAGAACTTATTAACAAATAATGAGGGAGCTGCCGAAGGAGTTAGAATAGGAGGTGGCAGGGGGAACAATCCATGGCTCTCTGGAGCTGCAGGTTTGGGGCAGGTGCAGGGACATGGGACAGAGCAGGTCCCAGGATCCACCCCAGAACCCAGGCCGCGAGCTCACATCTGGATCCATGCATGATGCAGGACCGTCAAACAGCCACCGCAATGGCAGCATTCGCACACAGAGCACAGCCAGGCCCATGGGGACGGGTACTGGCTGGTGCCATCTGCCTGCTCTGGGGCAGCGACTATTATTAGCCCTGCTGTACGGCGAAGGCACAGAGTGCAGTAAGTTGGCCAAGGTCACTCGGTGGTTCTCAGCACAGCTGGCACGCAGGCCCCGCAGGCCGGCTGCAGGATCTGGGTTCTGAGCAGCTGCACCACCCTGCTGGCTCCCTCAGGGCCTCGGAGCCCACAGTCGGAACGAAGCCGGCTCACCAAGGCCTCTTGCCACCTCTGGCTCCATTTCACCCCGTTCTCCCCAAATGAGACGGCTTCCGGGTCTTACTCACGGCAGGAAAGCTGCAGCGTGCCCTGATGTTCTAAGGGTCCGTTCCATCTTCGGTCCCCCCATTGGCTCTATGTGGAACTCCATACCCAGCGGCAGACCAGGAGTCAGCCTGGGGCCCCTGTCCTAAGCTGCCACTCCTGTCGCTGTGGAAGCTTGGGGGAGCACTCAGGTACCTCAGCCCCACCCATGGGCCATGCTCACCACACTCAGCTGTGCTGCAGGGGACTGTCCTGGAATAGGAAGGGCCTGCTCTGCAGGGAATGGGGCCATGGCTGCCCTCGTGCATGATTACAGCTCAGACAGGACAGGGCAGCACTTCCGTTAGGGAATGTCTCACGTCGTTACAGCTGGGGCAGGCCTAGCCCCCTAATTTAAACACCTAAAGAGAAAGGCCCCCAGTGTCCTTAGCTGGCTCAGCTGCATGGCTGGGTGATGCTGTCTGGGGAGGGACTCAGAGGCCCTAAAACCCCTTGCTCTCTGGGTGGCTGAGGGCGAGTCACTGAAATCCTCATGCCTCAGTTTCTTTGTAAAATGGGAAACATCATGCCCGACGCCACAGGGTGGCCGTGAGGATAAAGTGTGCCCTGCGTGTGGCAAGAGCTCCAGTCAGATGGTGAGCCTGGGCTCCTGCTTCCAGCAGGTTCCAGCCTGAAGAGGCTCTCAAGAAGGCAAGATAACCCCATGATGCCAGGCCCTGTGCCCTGGCAGGACCCCCTCCCTCCTGCAGCCAGGCCTACCCTCTCTCCAGCTGGCAATACCCCCTCTCGCTTCCTCTTGGGCCCTTAATTTGATGAGGGCAGACTGTCACTTCTAGAAAGAAGCCAAGTTCCAGTGAACTCTCTGGCTTTTAAGAAGCAGATGCCAGACTTTTTCCTGGGAATCCAAAAAAAGAAAAAGAAAAGAAATGGGTATGTTGGCGGAATGGGGGTGGGGGTGGGGGTATGGGGGAGGGCAAAGGACTAAGAAGGGCCTGCTCTGGCTAGCTGCTCCCAGTTCCAGTGCCATCCTGCTCACAGAGTGCAGGGTCCTAGCCCAGGCGCTTGAGCTGGGTGGAACTCAGCTGCACAATTAAATAAAGCTGATTGCATGTAGGACCCCCTCTTCACTATCCCACTCACTCTGAGATTCATTTAATAACCTGTGAACTGGGAGGGGAGAAAACACCCAGGAAACACTGCTTGGGCCATTTATTTTTAAATTATTGGTATAAAAAGATCCAGGGTCTTGATTTATGTGGAGGAAGTGAGGGGCTTGCCCTCCCAACTCCAGCTCAAGCCTCATTTTTCTCTCCCGTCTCTTCAAGTTCCTCTGCAGTTTCCATTATGATTTCAAGTCCTAGTAGTTACTTTATATCGCAAATAAATCTCCAAAATAGCACGGAAACATTATGGGTGGGTATTAATAGCGCCTGTAAAAACATCCGAAAACCTCGCATCCGCCGGGAGTGCACACGCACTGCTCCAGGGAATGCGCTCTCCCGGGACCCGGCCCGCGCCCGGCCCGGCTGGGCACAAGCGCGCCCGAGGGGCCGGGTCGGGGTGGGGGGTGGGGGCCCTTCGCGGAGTGGCCGTCCCCAGCCCCAGCCGCGGCCGGCAGTCGGTCGGTCTGAACGTCTGTTTGTGTGTCTGTGCCTCCGGTGACCCTGAACCAATAAAAAGTCCCTCCACACTCTCACCCTCGCCAGGGACCAGGGCCACGGGCCGGTCCCCGCCGGTGACCTGGTCCCCGCTCTCCTGCGCGCATCCGGGCCAGGGAGGCCGCCACCCCCTGGGCGTCCCCGACGTCGCCGCAGCCGCGCTCGGGGACCCTCACTCCCCCTCCCCCCAACCCCCCCCGCGCCGCCCCTGGATACTCACGGGCTGCCGGGACTTCCCTGGGGGACAGCCCCTCAAGACCGATGTCGCCCTCCAGCGTGGCGCGGCTCCTGCCCCGCTCCCGGGGGCCCCAGACGCAAGGACTAAGGAGGGGGGCAGCCGAGCTCCCGTTCCTTGGAGATCCGCAGCGGCTCCCGCGGGTCGGGTCCCAGCCCAGCTCGGGAGGGCACAGGGTCCCTCCGACCCCCGGACGCAGCCGCGAAGCCGCGTGCACCCGAGCCCCGCTGGGCCGCCCTCGCGCCCAGCCCCACCGCTCCTCCCCCTCGGCTTTTTGGTCCGGGGGTCCGGGGTGGGTCTGCCCGTCCCCCGGGGGCTACCTGCGGACGCCGCCCTCGCCCCGCCCCGCGGCGACCCGGACGCCCAGCGAGCAGCGCTGGACGCTGGAGAGGAGCGGCCGCTGCGCGCGGCCCGCGGGTCCCCGCGATGGGGAGGTCGGCCCGCCCCCCTCCTCCCGCTCGGCGGGGCGCGTCTTATCAGTCGCGGCCGACGGTGGGGCCCCGAGCGCTGTGGGAGGCGCGCCCCCAGACAGGGCCCCAGGCAAGGGGTGTTGCTAAGGGGAGGGGCGTGTACCCAACCCTGAGAGATGGGGGAGAGCCTCCGCCAGGCCTGGGCATGGAAGGGACCCTTGGGTGCCCTCCCCCACCCCCCTGGCCCCCTCGGCCCCTGCCCCCCTGCCCTAGGCGGTGAGATGGTTATTAAGCATTGTCAGTTGGTTAGAAGAGGAGGCTGCAGCCAGGGACGGGAAAGAGAACTGGAAGTTACAAGTGGGGTTCTGGATCCGAATCCAGGTCTCCAGGTCCAGGGGCCTTTACCCAGCAGGGGGGAAAAAAATGTAGGGATCTGGGTAAAGTGGAAGCTGCCCCCCAAAGCGGGAGGAAATTTTTGTTATTCAGAGATTCCGGTTAAGCAAGGGGAGGAGAACTTGCCCCCCGGGCTCACACGGGCCTTCTGGCCCCGCCCCTCCTCCTGATCCACCAATCCCCGCAGCCCGGGCTCAGGGCGCGCGAGGGTACCACTCCCCAGCCCTGCCCGGGTTAGAAAGCATCCCAGGAGGGGAAGGATGTGTGGTCACCGCGCGGCGAGCAGAACGGCGGGAGAGGCGCCTCCGTGTGTATCCACAAACCTCACATCCATGCCTTCTCGGTGTAAATACAATAAATTCCAAGGCAGAAGTGCCTCTAACAAAACATTAGGCCGCTGCCTGATGGCCGATGGCACAGGGCAGCCGAGCAGACCTTTTGAGGGTCCTTTCACATGTTCTGCTCCCCTGTGGCCTGTGCCAGGGCCCCACGGTTCACACCCGCAAAAGGCTGTGCTTCCCAGGCTGCCCACTTCGGCTGGACCCTGGCACGGACAGGCCCCGTGGGGTCAGTCACATCCACCCGGAAGGAATCTGTCCTTCTGACCCATGCCGGGCCCGCTGGGATCAGTACCCACCCATGCTGCCCTGGGTGGAAAACGCTCGCATCCCTGGGACATCGCAGCCAGACCACAAAGACAACGTCTCCTGCCAGGTACTTCTCTGTCCCCCTTCCTGGGCCGAAGAGTTATAAATGGAAAGGAGCGCCAAAGCTCCCTCCTTCTGGCATGCCAAGGAGAAAGGTGCCCTGCCGTTCTGCCTAGTCATCATCTTGTGCCAGATGGGAGACGAGGCACCTGGTGGGGTTGCTTCTCTGCCGTGGACAGCAGCTCAGCCCCAGGCGTGGGCCAGGTCTGCAGATGTGTGCGGTGTGCTCCAGATGTGTGCCGGTTCCCCAGATTTGTGCCGTGCCCCCAGATGTGTGCTGGGTTCCCCAGATGTGTGCTGGGACCCCAAACGTGTGCCGTGTCTCCCCGACGTGTGCTGTGTGCTCCAGACGTGTGCCGAGACCCTACATGTGTGCTGCTTCCCCAGATGTGTTCCGGGTCCCTGAGATGTGTGCCGTGCGATCCACATATGTGCCAGGCCCCTCATATGTGTGCTGCGTGCTCCAAATATATCCGTATCCCCCAGGCACCAAGAAGACCGGGAGGCTGGGTGGATACCAAGCCTGCTTCCCAGGCTCTTCCTTCCGACCTAAACCATCTTGTGCAGGATTTGAGATAAAAACTCATAGTTCTTGGAAGGATCTAATAGCCACCATGAAGCAGAGCAACGGCTCCGTTGTGTAAACACACAGAGAAAAATTTAGAATTCTGACCCCTGGAATGATGAACTATTATAAACCAAAAAGGCTCAGGAAAAGAAATGTAAATACCTTCCAGGGCTATTTTTAACCATCATTGTTTACCTTTTTGGGGCAGTGATGGGTGATTGTAAATTTAGCCAGCTTTAAAATGCACATTACTGAATGCATTATTATTAGCAGAAATATGTTAAACAGCCATTAATGGATGTTGATTCATTCAGATTGAAGCCTGGAGCCCCTTTTCCTCTTTCCTTCTTTGTGGTTCCTGTTAAATTGAGATCCAATGAAATCCTTCAGCTGCAGCCAGCACGTGCAAAATGCTGGTCCCTGGACATAGGCATTTAAAAAGGTATTTTAAAATACCTGGACCAGCTCTCTTTTTAAGAAAGAAATTTATGTCAACCGCTATTTTGGTAAATGTCGCGCAGGGTGGCCTGACTGGGGAGAGGAAAAGGGGACACCCGTACCCTCCAATCCATTTTCTGGGGAGCTCCATTCTGCAGCCACGTCTGAAGCCAAAGACCCGCCAGCACCCTGTGCGTGCCAGGACAAAAGCAGAGGGGGCGAGAGAGCCATTGCGGGGAGGTGGCACATCTGTCATTACAGCTGACAGCTATCATCGCGGAATGCAGCGAGCTCGCTGCGCAACGCTTGCAATTAGGGAAAATGGTTTCCCCTTTCGAGCAGGCGGCACGGGAGGGCAGAAGGGAAAGCAGGCTGTGGCCAGAGCCGAATCCTGGGGCTGAGCCCAGGTTGCAAATAGGCTTGGTAAGGTAGGGCCCAGGCCAGCTGGGACTGACCCACCCAGGCCTGGTCAGATGCCTGGTCTTGCAGCGGCTCTGAACTTGCAGTTCGCTCATCGAGGAGGCAGCCCACAGCCTCTGTTGCTGTCCAGCAGAGCTTGGTCTCGGGGGCTTGTCAGACGTCAGAGCTAAGCTGTGCACCCCACGATGCATCCCCTCGGAGACAGGGGAATGCTCAAATTGCCACTTATACCCTGCCCCGAAGTCATGTGTCCTCGGATCACAGACAGGGGCACGGGCTGTTTGCATTCTGATTTATTGTCATCTCAGGAAGTCTGCTTTCAATACAACGCAATTGAAATGAAGCTCAGGGCCTTAGCGGTCAAACCTAGCCGGGTGGGGTCCCAGCCCCGCCGCCTGGGCCCGCAGTCGCTTCTCGCACCTCCGGAGAGCGGGCCTTGGGGGTAGCTGTCTCTCAAGGTGGCTGTGGAGGGAAAACAGGAATAAGACGGCAGCGTGGACCGAAGGGAGCTATTTGCACTGTCCCCAGCTCAGTAGGGAAATGGGCTCGTATGCCCTGGTGCCAGAGGAGGCCTCTCCCAGCCTAGCAGAGCAGTGGCCCTGGGCGAGAGGGCCTCAGGGGGTTCGGGCGGGAGCTGGGCGGAGAACAGAGGTGGGGAAGTGGGTGCCGGTGGGGGTGGGAGGAGGCCGGCGGGCTAA
The DNA here is from genome assembly GCA_004026745.1 of Myrmecophaga tridactyla. Taxonomy (NCBI): domain Eukaryota; kingdom Metazoa; phylum Chordata; class Mammalia; order Pilosa; family Myrmecophagidae; genus Myrmecophaga; species Myrmecophaga tridactyla. The sequence continues at coordinate 8,783 of PVIY010050688.1, forward strand.
GTGTTGGGGTCTCCTGAGTCTGCTGGCTGGGCCGGGTCAGATGTGCCCGAACTGCTGCACTGAGCAGGGTAGAGGGGGTCTTTCGAAAAGATTTAGGGGTCCCAGGAGGTGTCTGCAGAGGCTCCTATGACTGTCTGGGGGGCCCTGGGTGAGGCTGGGCCGAGAGCTCAGTGGCTGTGGGAGTTGCGGACAGCGAGGGAGGAGGGCTGGGGGCAGGTGGGGAGCTGGGGGGCAGGTGGGCAGCTGGGGAGTAGGCACCTGGGTTGCAGAGCAGGTTGTGAGCTGGGGAGCACACGCCCGGCAGCAGGGACCTCTGGCAGTCACTGCTGATCCCGGGGCCTCAGCAGCAGGCCAGGTTGCCAGAGCGTGATGGCATGTGCGCCGATGCAGAGGACCCGAAGCTGAGGCGGCTCACCCCCCATGCACCCAGCCCGCAGGGACCTGGTGAATGAGGCAAGCCACCCCACTCCTGAGCTTCCCCTGGGGTGGGCTGTCAGGTTTGTGGCAGACAGTAAGCAGTTGACTAAACACACACTTAGAAAGCACTCACTATTATACGCCCGGCCCCGTTCCAAGCAATCCCTTGCAACAATTCTATGAGTAGTTGCTTTTATCATCCCTACTTTCCAGATGCGGGAACTGAGGCTCGGAGAGGTGAGGCGGCTTCCCCAAGCTCACAGGCTTCAGGGCTGGGACTCGACCCCAGGCAATCCAACTCTGGAGTCTGTGTTGAGCTGAGACCGTGGGTCTGGTATGGAAAGCCAACATTTCCCAAACGGCAGCTATCCAGACCTCACGCCTGTGATTTGAGCCCTCTCCGCCATCTGCCTGTGCTCTGATTTGCTTCATGTTTTTCCTCTAATCCAGTTCACTTTTTCAGACTTGATTTTAAAAGAATGTGACATCACTGCTGGAGGTGAAAACTAGAATCTCGGCATCGCCAGAAGTCGGCAATAAAGTTCAATCAAAAGCCGATAATGCTGCTCCGTTCTGCCTGGGGGCTGTCCCTGGAAGGCCCTGGTGGATGGTTCGGGGGGGCTGGGGGGGGGCAGGTGCACCTGCAGGCAGGTATTAGCCCCTGCAGCCACCAGCCGGGGCCCTCCCCTTGACATGCCTTGAAACATTTCACACGGAAGCGAAATCTGAGTTAGGGCCTCGCCACGTGATTCAGCTTTCCCACCTGTTGAGTCAGTCCTTGTGCAGCTTAAAAACAACCCCTGTCCACCTAGCGCAGTTTCCTGGAACGCTGGTGCCAGCGTGCCATGCTGCGGGAAATGCCAAAAATATCACCAACAGCTCCTGTGGGGAGCCGGTTTGGAGCTGACTGTCGGTGGTCACCCCGAGGCCCCATCACTTGCTGTCGTCCCTTCTGAGATGAGGGAGGCGGCCTCAGACGCAGAGCTCTCCAGCCACACGACGCGACTGCAATTTCACAATCACTGTTGTTTAATCTGCCGCCTCAGCCACGAGAGGTATGAGTTATTATCCCCACTTACAGTGGAGGAAATGGCTATGCAGAAACAGAGGTGGCCTACCAAGTCCACACAGCAGGTAAGTGGCGGAATTTAGATTCAAACCCGGGTCAAACTGATTCTAGAAATTTCTAGTCAACTCCAGAACTCTTCCCACTGCACCATACCACCCTTCCTTTTATCTCTTATCAATTGGGAATGGTCTGGATGGACAAGACGCATCAGGGCATCTCACTGTTATCAGAAACAATTACAAGACTATTAAAACAATAGGAAAAAAAATCGATATTTAATCCCTTTAATTTGCTTTATTCAAAATCTGGGCTCCACGCTCCTGGGCCTCTCCTCTCCCTTCCTTTGTTTGTTGGTGGGATTAGGTGGGCCAAGGACCTGGGATCGGGGAGGGAGGGTGGACCTGGAACACCTGGTGTGGAATCGTCCAGGCATGACTAACACTTAGATGCCAGTTTAGCCTTAGAGGCTGTCCGCAGTGCTTGACTTTGGGGAATTAAATGGATTCTAATTAATGGTGCAAATATTTACGCGCGATTCCTCATCAGAGAAAACAAAACCTGGTTTTTCAGAGTAAATAATACCGATGCCAAGACTCTTAGCAATAAAACAGAGGCGAGATGACGAAGTCTGTACGCTTTTAAGTTATTTAAGGAGGGTGGATTTATAGAACGCCCCCTCTGTCATTGAACACACTGGGTGGTTTGTTTTATCTTGGTTCCCCGAAAAGCCAAAGAATTAGTCAATGGGTACTGAATGAAGATGTTAGATTTTCACTTGGGAGACAAAGGTAAAATACCTCTCCAGAGAGGGGCTGCTTTGCATGGAGTTGAGTTTAAAAATGAAACGACTGAGAATGCAGTTTCCAGTCACCTGGCGGATATACTTCCCAGGTCTGGGATCTTTCAGAAGGACTTTGCCAGCAAAACTGTTCGGCATTGTCCTCTCCTCGCCTGCGGGGGAATGGACCCCTCTGCCCGGTTCCTGCTGAAATGTCCCCCTTTCTGAGACCCAGAAGACACAGCCTCGAAGTGGCTTGGTGTCTTTGGCACAAGGGATAAAGGTCTTGTCCCAATTCCCTCACCCTCTTCTTCAGGGCAGGTTTGGGAGATAATAAGTCTTAGGGAAAGAAAACACTGGTCAAGCTGTCCAGGAGACACCCTGGCCGAGCCTGGCCCGGCCTCCTTTCTGGAAGGTTCTTAGCCGCGCTCTTTGAGTGTCTGACCCCTTTTAGTCCCAGTGTGCCAATGACAACCCCCTGACTGGAGAGTGTTCACAAAGCCCCAGGGGCAGCTGCTTTCAGGGGCTGAGATAACACCCTCCTGGACCTCTGAAGGGAATCCAAGAAGGAAATGCAAAACTCGGCCTCTGCAACCATCTCGGGCTCCCAGCAACCTCGACACCCCCCTCTGGGGATGGTCCTGAGCCAGCCGCCTTTCTTTGTCCTCTGAAAGCAGACAGGGCGGGTCTGTGTCCCCAGGCCACCCTGGCAGCCTATTCCCTGTGGAAAGCACAGGGTAAGGGCGGCAGGCTGAGCCCTCGGTCCGGGGGCCCCCCATGAGGTGCAGGAGGCTGCGGCAGGACTCGTCCACCCACGGCCAGGTTTCATGGTCTGGAGCAGCCCCCCACCCGCTTGGCAGCACGTGAGCCGCTCTGTGGCCTCCAACGGCTGTGGCTGTATTGGGTGGCACCCTCAGACCATGGCATGGGTCACCGCCAGGGCCAGCGGTGGTTTGACAAGTCGGAGGATGCCCAGTGGGTTAAATCAGCCTGGTGTCCTAGCCCCTATTTTCTCAGTGTCACCCTGAAGGATTTAATACCATTTCCGGCGAGCTAGAGGGCTGACTGCCCACTCTGGGAGATGAGCATCTTCTCCCCCACCCTTAGAAAAGCCTCAAGTTCAGGGGGTCCCAAGGCCTCCCACACTTCGGACTACCCGGCTACAAATTCGGGAGTCCTCACGACCCCCCTGGGTTTGATGATGAGCTAGAACAACTCCCAGGACTCACCGAAAGTGCAATAGTCACACTTAACTTCATCACGGTGAAAAAGATACAAGTAGGAAGCGATGCAGTGGGCCCATTTGGGGAAGCGCCCACGCTCGGGGTCCTCTCCCCGCAGGCGCAGGATGCGTCATCGGTCGTGGAAGCTCACCTCAGCTTTGGTGTCCTAAGGTGGGTGGCTGAGCTCCGTCTGCAGCTCCCCTGGCACCCCAGAGGTGTGAGGCCAGGCTGACCTGCCGAGGCTCTGAGCCCCATAACCCTGTGACCTACTGGGGTGGTCCTGGTCCACCAGAAAGGACAAAGGACCCCCTATCCCAGGAGCATGCAGAGGGGGCAGAGGTTGCCCCCACTGCGGGGGCAAAGCCAGACCTGCTTTTGGAGGCGCAAGTCCTTCCTACACAGACAGGTATGAGAGGAGGCTGAGCCTTTGTCACCTTGCTGGCACCTTACATGGCCTGGATTCAGGGACTGGAGATAAGAAAGAGACTCACCCCAGCTGGGGGTAATTAAAGGACCATCTAGAAGGTCATTTGAGGGCAGGAGAGGGTTCTGGGGCAGCACCCCAGGGATGGAGGCTGCAGGAGGGAGCTGCCCCATGGGAGCCAGGGAGCTAGGGGAATAAAGACTCCCTTGTCTCTCCTCCTGGCCTCTGCTCTCCTGCAGGCACCTCCTGAGAGGCGGAGGCATGCTGAAGCCAGGGGCATCGGGGGCAAGTTAGGAAAGTTCTAGAGCACAGCAAGGAGGGCAGGGAGAGGGAATGCAGGAGCAGGGGAGGGGATGGGCACAGCACCTCATGGCGACCTGTCTCAAACTGAGCACATGACCCAATAAACCAAACCCAAACCAACCAGAGCAAAGCAAACTGTCACGTCCCGCCGGCCAGCGGGGTTTGGGACGGACCATTCTAAACCCGGTGGCTGCCAGCCAGGATGACTCTGCTTCTGCAGCCAGGGGCTGTCTGGTGGCAGTTTGTCCAGCAAGATGCTGAGCTCAGAGCCAAGGTCCCGAGATGGGGGGCAAATTTCATAAAGATGCTTTCACACTTCCCCTGGGGCTGTCTGTGGGACCTGCGGGAAGTGGAATTTGGACCTAGTGTCTCCCTCTGCTTATCCTGGGGGTGTGAATCCATCACACATCAGATCTCCTAAAGATGTTTTCAGTTCAGGTGTGGTCCTCTTGGATGAGGCCAGGCTGGGGTGCTCTATAAGCAGAAGAAATTAAGACCCAGGCAGAGAAAGCCACGGGACGAGCGCCGGAAGATGGGAGTCAGTGGGACGCCCGAAGAGGGAGAGAGGGCAGGGCATGCTACAGGAAGCAGAAATACGAGCCAGGGAGCCGGAGGCCGCTGGCAGGCCAGCACCAGCATGCTGCCATGCCCAGGAGGAAGCTAGCCCTCCGGCCTCCGACACTGCAAGCCAATGATTCCAACCCACAGTGTGGTATTTGTCATAGCAGCCTGGCAAACTGAGACAGGCCCCGACTGTCCACAAATGTCTGAGCTAAACGGAGCTCAGGTCACCACCGAAGTAACTCACACAGCAATCTGTCCCAAACTGATCCCTTTACACGGTCCTTCAGCTCCTTCATGTAGGGTGCTCAGTTTTCTTACTCCTCAGCTTTGCAGACAGTTAGAGCCTGCTGTTCCTAGTGGACCCTGTGGAAGGCTAGGACTCATCAGGGAAGTAGTGGAGGGGGGTTGTCATTTGGGGAGGAGGTGTGCAGCATCTTACTCCCTTTGTTATTTGGGAGGATCCCCACTGGGTGCAATATTGGCAGGACACAGAGCCCATTCCTGTGGAAATTAGGATGCTCTGTCTCTCAGCAGCTGGACTGTGGATATGGGCCAGCGAAGGCAGAAGGAGGAGCTCTGGGGACCGTGTGGTGGAGTCCGGTAGCAGTGGCAGCTATGTGCAGTTCAGGGGTGTACTACACTAGCATGGAGGGGGCGACACCAGTGCCTCCAACGTGGCTCTGCTCCTGCCTGTCTGAGGCCCCTTTCCCAGCCTTGCGTGATGCCCTTTCTCCTTGAGAGAGCTAGGCTCGCTTTCCGTTGCTTGCAGCTAAGAATCCTGACCAAACGGAGAGTGGATTCATCAGGGTTTTCCAGAGAAACAGAATGTGTGAATGTGCTATACTAAGAGATTTATGGTAAGGAATGGGGTCTCACAATTGGGCTGGCGAGTTGGAATTCCAGAGGGCAGGCCAGGGTCGGGAGTTCCAGTAAAAGTGACGATGAAGCCTTGAGTCTGGGGCCAGGGAGGCATGGAGGATGAGTCTCGAGGCAGGATTCCTTCTGACCTCTGGGAGCCCCGGTTCTCAATCCCAAGACTCCCAGTGGATTGGATGAGGCCCACCACATCAGGGGAGGTCACGCCCTTCACTCAGAGTCAACTGATGGCCACGTCCCCATCTTTGAAGTGCGTCCAGGTCAGCACTGGATCAAGAAGTGGACACTGTCCCCATGCCAAGTGGACACGTGACAGCCACCATCACAGAAAGCACAACTCGCCCTCATGCCCAGAAACCCTCTGGTCTCAGGCATTTTCCTTCCCAGTGACAGGCATGGGCTTCTCATTTCACAGACACTATGGATCGTATAACTGCTCTTGTTGCCCTCTTTTAAGTGGCTGCTAGGGCGCTCAGAGTCAATTTGGGGAGGTACTTTGAGCAGGTACTCAGAACTCCACACCTCCCACAGGGGAACCCCATGTTCCTGGGTCCAGAGGTCATGGCCAAGACATGGGTATTCCCTCTGGCTAAGAAGCTTCAGGCCTGCCACCCTGTCTTGACCAGCTCTGTAGTCTTGCGCAAGTTGCTTTTCCTTTCTGTGCCTCCATTTCCTCATCTGGAAAATGGGGGTCCATAGAGTGCTTACTCCATGGGTTGTTATGGAGGGTAAAAGCAAAAACAGGTCAACAGCTGCTGGCTTGCCCACAGAAACCACTCACTATGTGCTAACTACTTTTAACTCTCTTACTTCCAGAACCTTATTTTCCTTACACCTCATTTTCCTAATTAACTTCCCAAGGATTTTATTTTTGAGGAGCAGAGCACGTGCAGTGATGTCTTACCCCACCTTAAGAAGAATTACTCCCTAGAGTGGCTGGGTCAGGGGACTAAAAGTTTTTTTCAGCTTCAAGGATCTTCAAGGGTTTTCAAGGAACAGTGGGAAATATTGAGAAAAGTAGAAGACTTCTATTCGGTCAATAAATGTTTATCGAGTTCCTAATATCACCCTGGACTGAGAGTAAGCGCTGCGGATGCAGTGGGTTCAAAAAAGACTTGGCAGTTACGGAAATTCTATTCATAGAGGGAGAAAGAGAACAAGCAGATGATGCCACGGTGGAGAGAGAGGGTGGTTTAAAAAAATGCAGAAGGGGGGAAAAACTGAAAACTTTCCCCCTAAGATCAGGAACAAGACATGGATGTCCACTATCACCACTGTTATTCAACATCGTGTTGGAAGTTCTAGCCAGAGCAATTAGACAAGAAAAAGAAATACAAGGCAGCAAAATTGGAAAGGAAGAAGTAAAACTATCACTGTTTGCAGATGATATGATACTATACATCAAAAACCCTGAAAAATCCACAGCAAAACTATTAGAGCTAATAAACAAGTACAGCAAAGTGGCAGGTTACAAGATCAACATTCAAAAATCCGTAGTGTTTCTATACACTAGTAATGAACAAGCTGAGGGGGAAATCAAGAAACGAATTCCATTTACAATTGCAACTAAAAGAATAAAGTACTTAGGAATAAATTTAACTAAAGAGACAAAAGAC
>PVIY010050689.1:0-16064 GCA_004026745.1 Myrmecophaga tridactyla
TTTCCCACATTTTCAACAAATGCTTCAACACAGTGGACTCAGAGGTAGGTGAGAACCTGACTTTTATTCAGAGCAAATGATTTGCCCCATGCTAATGATGGACTGCTCAATTCCTAACTTATCCTACTCTTTTTTACATCTGGAAAATCCCATAGACAGTGTTGGCTATCCAAATTGCGAGGCCCAGAGCAAAATGAAAATGCAGGGCACCCTGTTCAAACATGATTAAGAATTTCAAGATGGTGAGAACAAAGCATTAAAGCCAAGTGGATGGGGGCCCCTGTGTGGCATAGGTCCGTGAAGCTGTCTCTGACCAGTGACAGAGAAAAACCTGCACCAGACAATGTTCACAGGAACGATGACTTTATCCCAGAGCTGCCATGGCAAGGGAGAGAAAGTAGAACTCAACTCCTTCGAAGTGCTGGGAATGGGTTAGAAGGAAAGCACCAGAAGAAAATAAGGAGGGTCCATCCCTGGGGTGGGTGAGGGATTTTCTAAGGTTGCCATTAGGGCCAATAAGACTGTCATGTTTTCCTTTGAGGTCATTAGACCACCAGAGTCCGTGAGGGCTGGGAGAGAGGAGAAGGCAGATAAGGAACTCCCCAGCTAGAAGTCTCTCAGGCATCTGGGTAGCCGGGTGAGAGGGAGAGGGGAAGGGGAGGTCAGGGTAAGAACGATATTTAGAATAGTTAGGGTCTGAAGATGTCTTTCTGTCCTGCAGGTTGAGTTGTTTTTCTCTGTATTCCCACAGCTGCAAGCTTGGTTTCAGGGAAGATGGGATGGGGGAGGGACATGTGAGGAGTAAGGCCGGCAGCTGGGTCCAGTTTTGGTCACCACAGATATCACAGAGTCAAACTGAGCCAACACTTCGGGAGTGCCATGACCAGCATTCCTCCTTCTCCAAACCATGTGTTGAAATCATATGATATATTCGGTTTTGCTTTTTTTTTTTTCTTGATTCCATTTGTTGGTTTCTCCTAGTCCTCAAAACCCTAAAAATGGTTTGGAACAAGAACAGGTAACATTGGTGACTTCTGGGATGAAGAACAGGGTGGCTGGAGGACAGTGGCGAAAGGAAGATTTATACTGTATATTTTGAACTATGGGATGTGAACATGTTACTTACTCAATAATGAATAAATAAATTTAGAGAAAAGTTCAGAGTCTTCCATGAAGCCCAGATGAACAAGCCACATAACTTTTGAATGTAAATAGCACACATCATTTGCGGTTTTACTTTTCTGTTTCTCATGCAGTGCATCTCAGATGAAAGATATATCTTAAGAACAATCATGAAATAGTCTAGGATGCCTTCAGTAGAATTTACAGGGTAGACAGAAGGAGGTGAAACTGTTTCTGTGCCCCATAAAGTGCTTCACCCCTGATATGTGGTATGTTTTGGCTTTAAGGTCATTGTGAATGCTGCGGCAGAGTGTGGTTCCCTTTTGCTTTGGCAGTTGGGGAACTAATTCCAGCTTTGGTAACTGCGGGGCCCTTTGAGCCACATTTCTGTGTTTTAAAGCTTTCCTGTAAGTGTAAACCCTCTTCCTAGTTAAAAGTTATTTTTCATGATCCCAAGTTCATATGTCTATAATTTCTTCATTTATTGTGTGATTCTTCTAAGCCACAAGAAGTACTTTGTGGAATGAGGTAGAACATTCTCAGTAAATTCATCCAAGAAACTAATAGTGATTGCAGGAGAATTGACTCGAAGAGTTGACAATGTTTTTTAACTGGTCTTATTTGTGTATTGAAGACAATTCATTAGAGAAGGAAGCAGAATACTGAATTAAGAATGTGACTGTATTCATTGAAAAGCTAGTTGTTGTGTAAGCTTAAGAAACAAACTCCAAACCAAGCCATACTTTAATGATCAAATAAAAGTTAACAGCAAGACATAAGCGTCCAACCTTCTACTAACATGACTACCAGACTTGGCCCTGATCCAGATTAGAACTATTGTCTGGTAATAGGATCAATGTTGCCTATTAATCACATCTGCACATATTTTTAATCCATGGCATTATTAATAATTGTGAAAAATCAGGAATGACCTAAATGTGCAAACATAAGGGAATAGAAAAATACATTATCTAGCCAAAGAACAGAATATTACACAACCACTAAAATTAATTCTTTCAAAAAGTATAATGACAAGAAAAATTTCAGATGTTACTCTGAGTGAGTAAGCATAATAAATTTTGTTAAATTAATCTCGGGAGGCGGGAATAAGGGAGGGGGTAATAGTTGTGTGTGTGTTTACACATACTTGGTCTGATTGAAACTCGTTATTTTCTGTTTTAGAATTTCTTACAGCTTCTAAATCTTTTGCAAGAGACACATATTGTTTTATAAAAGCTAGGGAAGTTATTTTTTTAAGGCAAATTAGATTATCTACAACAAAGTCCTCAAATGCAGTTAGTATACCAATAAATAGTTATCCTTCCTGAACTATAGCCCATCCAGGTCTCCCAAGGGAGAGATGGTAACCAGCGCCTGATGCCCAGGAACCAAATGCACAAAGAGAAGATGTGTCTCAGAGATCCACAGAAACACATCGAAATTAAGGGAGCATATTGGCAGCCGTTCTTAAAATGCGCAATACAGGGTAACAGCAGGTACATTTAAAAATGAGTCAACTGACCAATTCGAGATGTTATCATTGGCAATTACGTAAATGGAGAATAACAATGTATTTTTCCAACCAGAGCCCTAAGATGTTCTCCACTAGACTCCACATGGAAATGACGCAAAGAGCCTTGTCCTCTCCTGGGTAGCACTAACAGCTGATTGTCACTTGCTGCAGCACTGGGCACGTGAGCCGATGGGAAGTCACCCGAATTCACAACCCTCAGTGACAAGGCCTCTGTGACACCAAGACAGCAAAAGCAAATGTTCTCTTCTTTTGTTTTTGTTTGTTTGTTTGCTATAAATGTGTACCTTTACTTCAAAATTTCTAAGTGCTATTTAAGAGTTAACGTACTTTCTTCATCCTTTTGCATCTATGGAAACAACAGCATTTTTTCTCCTAGGGTTTCAAATCCAATAACTCAACCGAAACTCTTGTCACATGTGAATTGGTCACGCCTCCAAACAAACAGTTCAATAAGACTGAGCACTTGTCACCTGCGAATGCTGTCACGGAGGCAGCGGGGAGTTTAAAGCAAATACAGGGTGAAGAGAACTGCCATTGCCGTGTGTCTGGCATGCTCCAGGCAGAAGACCTGATGGTCTCTCCTAGCACCCCAGCAGGGCAGTTTCTTCTATAGGTATAGTTTTGAGCATGGGGGAGCATCTTTCAGGACCCCTTGAATCGTCTCACCGAGCGCCACTACCATCCAGTTAAGAGGCTCTTCTGTCGGTTCCATGATACAGATTAGAACTCTGACTCAGAGACGATACATAACTACCCAGAGCCACATACTTGGTCCTATGCTACAACGTACAGTGATTAGTTATAGGGTGTCTAAATTGTATTTTACATGTTATAAGATTGGGATTAGAGCAATTTCCCAACCCAGGTGCACATTAGAACCACCCAACATCCTTCACATTTGGAGGGCTACTCCATGATGTCTCCCATGTCAAGGTAAAGGATTCTATTCAATTGTTTACAGATGACTCTAAGCCCCAGTCCAGGTGCTGAGTCAAGCACACCCCTTGGAGGGACCAGCCAAGTCTGCAGGGATGCCCACTGGTCAAATCCATGCTAGGCATGTAGCCCCCGGATAATGCCAAAGCTGCCCCCCATCTCTGGCTAACCTATTGTCAAAGAGTCTCAAGAGTGTAAAACTGTGTTGCTTATTTCTACCTAATTTTTAAATTGCCAGTTGGACAAAGGAAATGCCATCAACAATTCGAATTAAAAGACTGTAATGTGATAGAGGAAACTGAAAGAGTTCACAGGCTGTGACCATTTAGAGAGCAGCCGGCCCCATGGCTTACAACCTTGGCTGCACAGGAAAATCAGCTGGTGAAGCTGTTAAAAATTACCAGTGCCAGGGCAGTGTGACGGTGGTTCAGTGGCAGAATTCTCACCCGTCGTGCCAGAGACCCGGATTCCTTTCCCAGTGACTGCCCATGTAAAAAAAAAAAAAATGCATATATATATATATATATATATATATATATACATATACATATATATATATTACCGGTGCCAGATCCCACTCCCAGAATGTCTGGGACAGTGCCTGGGAATTGGTATTTTTAAAAATTCCCTAGAGGCTTATTTTGCCAGGATTGGGAAGCACTGGTTATCCCGAGCCTCATCAACTGTAAGATAGCTTCCCTGAGGCCACTTAGCCAGTCACAGACAAGCCACGAAATTTCTCTCTAGTCCCTTTAAATCTGCATGGAACTTAGGGTATTACTTCTTTTCAAAAACACCTGGGAAATTTTCTTAGAAAAAGTGCTAACCATAAGACCTTTAAAAAGTAGCATTTGGGGGACAAATATTGTATGGTTCCACTTACACGGAATACCTAGAATAAACAAATACATAAGGCCAGAAAAGTAGATTAGAGGTTACAGGGGGCTGGGAGCAGGAAGAAAGAGAGAGTTATTGCTTAATGGGTACAGAGTTTCTGTTCGGGGTGATGAAAACATTTTGGTAATGGATGGTGTTGCTAATAGCACCACATTGTAAATGCAACGAATGCCCCTGCATCTATGTTCTCAAAAAAATGGTAAAATGGCAAATTTCATATCATAGATGCTACCATAATAAAAGTAAAATTTTCAAAGTTTATGTGATTTTGATTTACACGACTATGCACTATTATATGTATTATTTTATACCCTAATAGCTAACACTAATATACCACAGTAATCATCTTTCATACTTCCTGGGTCAAACTATCCATTGTATTTGGTCATTACAGTTGTTCTATCTTCCTTACTTCAGCTGCAAAGTGTGAATTTTGTTTTCAAAGAAACCAAATGGAAAAGTGACTGTCCTGACGCAGGCTAGAAAGGATGATGCTTTTGACCACACGGGGACACAGGCTGGCTGTGACGCATCGGAGACTGCTGCAGTTAAAGAGCTGATTCTAATCGTGCTCATGTCCCTGCAGCCTCAGTGGGCTTAAAGCCTGGGAGACAGACTGTGTTTCTGGTCACTCATTCTAATTCCAGAAATCAAGGAAATCACAGATTGCCACAGAGGCCAGGCATACCAGGCGATGTCGTGACCCAAGAAACATGAGCTTTTGACCATAAATGCCAGGGAGAAACCCCTTTAGACACCAGAACTTGATCATTCTTTGCCCCCAAAAACATGCTTACTAAGTCCAAAATCTAAGAATGGCAAGTTTGTGCTTCTGGCTATAGAATAAATATTTCTGCTCACAGGCTAAAGAAAATAAAATATCAACCACCAGATCCTATATTGGTTTAGAAATCTTTGATCAGACATACAATTCTGTGAGGGGAAAATGTTTCCAAGCATGTTAAAAGTGTTAAAGATTATGGGGCTGAAGTCATGTTTAATTTAACTTTCCAGAACACAAATTTTAAACCTCTTAGCCCCACCATTTATGCAAAATGATAATTAAAATGCTACCTATATATTAAAGGAGAGCTGGCTCGTTGCTAGCGTGAATTAGAATCAAGTGTATTCAGCAAACACGTACTGAGTATTCATTACGTAATTTGTTGAGAAAACATCATATAGCAGGGTGTCCAAGAGGAAATTTTCGTTTGTGCTTTGCTTCCTGCAAATGCATCTGACAGGAAGGAACCAAACCTCTGTGCTCTGAAGGGTGGGTCCTTTTTGCTCTTGGAAAGGAAGACAGGCTCATTTGCGGTGGGTCTAAGGCCTGGCACTCTGGGCCATTTTGTGTTCACTCCAGCTCTGCTGCTGGAGGAAGGGGAAGGACGCACCTCTTCTGTCCTGGGGAGAATAAAAGGGGAGAAGTCAGCCGAGCTCCACTGGTTATGGCAGAAGCAGGAAAAGGCTAAGGCTCGCATGTTCTGCAGAGGCTCAGGAGCAAGACCTTGGAAAGGGAAAAGGGCAGAGCAGAGCCCTGCAGGGAGCCTACTCAAGACGCCCTGGACAAGGCCCACACCTGCTGACTGCGTCACGTCCCAGGAGTGTGGATGGCCATGTCATGTCCACCGCACCCCAGGACCATAAGGATTATCCATCCTGTGGCCACCCTGGACTGGGAACAGGGCTATGCCCCACCCAAGAACGGGAAGGCCGCAGTTACCCTTGGCTTATACCACACAAGGCTAGAGAGCTCGAGAAAGGTTCCCATTGGGCTGCTCACCAATTTACACATGTGGGGGCTGTTCTAGTTTGAAAGCTGCTGGATTGCAATATATCAGAAATGGAATGGCTTTTAGAAGGGGGAATTTATTATGTTGCAATGAAATGCCGTGAAAATGTCCCGATTAAGGCAAGGCTATAAAAGTGTCCAAATTAAGGCATCAAGGGAAAGAACCTTTGGTTGAAGAAGGCTAATGATGTTTGGGATTTCTCTCTCAGTTGGAAAGTCACATGGCCCCATCTGCTAGCTTCTCTCCAGGCCTCTTCAGTGGCTTCCCCAGGGCTCTTAGTTCTGGTGGCTCTGTCAGTTCTGGTGGCTGTCGTGACTCTTGTGGCTCTAAAGCTTTCTCTAAAATGGTTCCCTCTCAAAGGGCGCCACTAGCAACCACACCTTAAATGGGTGGAGACTCGTCTCCATGGAAACCAAAATCTACCACCCACAATTGGGCGTGTCACATCTCTCTGGGAATGATCAGAAAGATCTCACCCGGCAATACTGAACAAGGATTAAAAGACATGGCTTTTCTGGGGTACATGATAGTTTCAAATTGGTACAGGAGCTAATACCAGTTCTAAGAAAATCCCTCCCAAAAGTGATAAAATTATTCCCTGAATGGTATGAAAAACAATACCTGTTACTTTATTAACAAATAACTTGTGCAACTAAATTCACTGGAGCATAATACAATTATATTTCTTCATCCATAATCAAATTCAGACTGCTGGGTGACGATGCAAGAAGAAAATTGGGTGTCTGGGTGGGGATCAGTTGACTTCTCTCCACATAAATCCCAACCCTTCAGGACATCTAGAGGCACCTAGTTTAAATTTGAACATTTTCTTTCACAGACACAACTTCATTCGTTTATTCCATCCACAAATGTATGCATTAAATTCCCACTATGTGCCATATATGTCCGTACTGAACTCTTACCATCCGCCGGGCTGTGCTAGGCGCTGGGAACATAATGAGAGAAAGAAATGTTGTCACTGACCTCATGAGTTTTCAGTTTAGTGAAAAACTCACAAATAAGAATAAAATTTGCCAGGCATCATAGTGGGAGAAGGCTGTGTTCTATAGTAGCAAACCGGAGAACATAATCTGGTGGGGATCCAAAGGAAGCAAGAGTTACACTGAGGCTCAGGTAGCCAGGTGACCACTGCGGCTCAGGTAGCCAGGTGACCATTGCATGTAACCTCTCACATCTTTTCAACCACCAACATGAGGACACGGAAGTTTCCACAGAATGAAATCCATCAGGTCCGCATCAGCCACCAAACATAGATCATACGGAAACCTAGAAAATCGTCCAACAGGAAAAAAGGGGGTGAGGGGAACTGGGTGGCATCCACGTCCGAGTTCTCTATTATTGACACCACTCTCCACTTCGCTTCCCTCGGGAAAGGGACAGGCTGTGGGTCCCATCCTCTCTGGGCATTTCAAGGCTTCATTCCTGAAATCATCTCGTCTCCTCTGCCTCAGCACTCACCCCAACTCTCATCTCTCCTAGATTATTCCCTTCAGGGGACTCACATGTCTTAATACCATATCTCCTGGTGCTGCTGCAACAAATTACCACAAACTGGGTGGCTGAAAACAACAGCAATGAAATGCATTCTCTCACTGCTCTGGAGGCTCGGAGGCTGAAGTTAAGGTGTGGCCAAGGCCATGTTCCTCTGAAACCTGTAAGGGAGAATCCTTTCCTGCCTTTTCCAGCATCTGGTGGTTTGCCGTAATCGTCGGTTTTCCTCAGCTTGTGGTGGCCTAAATCCTATCTGTCCCCATGGTCACGTGGCCTTCTTCCCTGCATGTCCGTTCTTGGGGTCCACCCTCTAAGGACACCAGACATTAGATTTAGGGCCATCCTAAGCCAGCATAACCTCATATTAACAAGTTACATCTGCAAAGACTCTTTTTACAAATGTCACATTCTGAGGTTCTAGGTGGTCATGAATTTGGGGGGGACACATTTAACACACTACAGTATCATTCCCATCTTTAAAAAACAAAAACCACCCCCACTTCTCTGCACCTTCTCACAGTGAAAAGCCTTGGAAAAAGATGAATACTCACCATCTCCACTTCCTCACTCCCTCACTCCTCAGCCCACTCCAGCCAGCCTTTCCTCCCCGCCACTCTACTGAAATGGCTCTTACCAAGATCCTTTGTTCCAAAGCCAATAGGCAATTCTCAGTCTTCATCTTAGCCTCTCAGCAGCATTTGACGTAGTCGTCCACGCTCTCCATGAAAGTCTTTCTGCTCCAGGCTCCTACACTCACACATTCCTCTCATTCTCCTGCAATTCCAGGAGTATCTCAGCCCCACATGACTCTGCTCTCTCTACAAAATCTTTGAATGTTGGCGTATCCCTGGGGCTCTCTCTGTCCTCAAATCTATCCCCCTCTCAAGCTGTCCTTACTCCCTACAAGATCTCATGAACTTTCCTGGTTGCAAATACTGCACACCCACTGATGACTCTCAAATTTCCCCTCCCATATGCTCCAGACTTCTCTAGCCTCCTGGTTACCTGGCAGCTCCTATGTAATGCGTGGGGCCACAAATCTACCCCTGCGCCACTGGTCAGACCTTCTTCAACCCAACAATGACATCCTCATTCACACAGTTGCCAAGCCAAAAAAGCTGTGTGCCATTTGATTCCTCTCCTGCCCTCATTGTACATTCAATACATCAGAAAATTTTTTCAGCCAAATCTCCTAGATATTTATTTTAATTTGCATTTGACAAACATATAAAGCATGTAACCTGTGGCAGGTACATTCTGAGCACTTTACAAATATTAACTCATAATCTTTATAACGATCCCATGAGCAGGTATTATTATTAATTTCCACTTTACAGATGAGTAACTGAGTGTCAGGGACTTAGCAGACCCAAAGTCATGCAGCTAGAAAATATTCTGAACAAGCCCATTGTTATAATCCTATTAACAAGCCATCAATCGAATGGTTTGCTGGGACCACTGTAAGAGAATATAAGCTGGTGTCCCTGCTTTGACCCTAGCCTTGGCCCCAGCGCTGCTCCATTCTGTACAGTCTCATAGCAGTTGGAGTGTGCTTTTAAAAGATAAATCAGGTCATATCACTCCTTGGCTTAAACATTTCCATCAGCTTCCTGCCACAGAATAAATTCTCATGAGATCTTTTGAGATGTGAGTGTGCAAACACTCTTTGTGAAGACAAAAAAGAACTAAGAATTTTTTAATTCATAAATGAAAGCCCTAAATCATTAAACACTCTAAAAGTCCTCCAGTTTTTAGCAAATGAGTAGGAAGAGACAATGAACCAAGTAGAGTTTGCAGTCTACAGGAAGCTATTCTGACCCAAGGACACAAGACTGCTAAAGTTCTCCAACATCGTGTTTCAGAACACCTTTTTTTGAGCAGAATCCGGTAGCTGCCACTCCTCTTATGTGAAGTCCGCAGCTACATCCTCAAATGACAATGACCCCTGAAAAAGCGTGTTCACATTAAATCTGAAGAAACTCATAATGGGTAATAAAGAAAAAAATGTTAAAAAATAATAATTTTAATAAAAGTTACCATACTAACAGTTCCTGGGTCTGGTTGAATGAGGGAACCCAAGGCCCCAACCTCAAATCCTGGCATAGCGGGAGCTTAGTAATAGTTGAAGTCATGTTGACAGTTGAACAGAGAATATCAAGATTATTTCCATTTCTTAAGCCAGGGGAAGCAGTCAGCAACACGCATGGAAGGGTGGTAGGAAATGGTCATAGCTTTGGGGTTGAGTCTACATCAGCAGCTTAGCTTGCTCCAGTGTCTCAGAAGCTATGAAAAAAAAAATAGTCCAACTCCAAAATAGCCCCTGTTCAAATTCTGGTCCAGTAAGCTGGTAACAAGCCTCTTCACACACACACACACACACACATACACACACATACAAACATATGCATTCCTGATCTCTTTTACCTTGCTCTACCTTTATCTTTTCATAATATTTATCACCTAACATACTATATAATCTCATTATTTATTTTCCTTATTATTTATTGTCTATTTCCTTCCTATAAAAAATATGTTTCACGAGAGCAGGAGTCTTCGTTTTGTCACTATTAGATACCAAGTGCCTAGAACATCGTCTGGCACATTTAGTCACCTTATTGACTAAATGAATGAGCGACAGACAAGCTGTTTGCCTAAGGTAGCGTGCACTGCATTTCACAAGAGCATGCCCTGGAATTTCTCCATCAGAAAGATGTAAACCAACACAAATTTAAGACTGAGGCCCTAGAGAAAGGCAGAGCCATAAAAAAAGGAGCATGAGTCCTTAAAAGCCACCCACCCATGGATCCAAATGAGCACATACTGCTGTTATATGCGTACAAAAAAACCAACATTCTATTTGGTGAAACCTCTGTAATTTTGGAGAGTGTATTTGTTACAGAAACTAGCTAATGCACATTTGAACGTGAACTTTTTCAGCATGAAATGAATTCATGTGCTTTGGGGGAAAATGCATTATTCATTCAACAAACATGCAGAGAGCTTCTTGCTGTGGGCCAAAGGCTCTGAATGACGTAGGGGATTCAAAGATGAGTAATAGAAAATCATTTCCCTCCAGGAAAGCAAAATTTTACAAGATCATTTAATAAGTTCTACCTCAGAGGAAAGGGAAAGGGGCTGTCTGAGCCCAGAGGAGAGAGCATAACTTTGTCAGGCAGAGGAAAAGAGAAGGAGCAGGGCATGCTATGTGACATTTGGGCTTGGTTGTGAATTATGAGTATGATGAAGAATGAAAAAAGAAAATACGTCATTTTTGTAAAATGGTACTTGACAAATTTGACTCCAAATTATTTGGCCTTTTCACTCTGTACAACTGCTCCTAGAGTTTCATTAGATATAATTCATATTCACTTCAGAAGTGAAATTGAAATTCAGGGCAAATACATCACTCAAATGGATTTGGATATAATATTTTTCTACTTGCTGGTAGAGTTGTAACAGTAGGCAATAAAAAAAGATCAATGTTGGAACGGCAGTCCATCATTATTGATATTTCCAAGTAGTTCATTTATCCCGAAACATGAATGGATAAAAGCCTTTGTTAATCATCTAGGAAAATGCCAACAGGTAAGTCAGAATCCTTCTTACTGGCTGGGTGACAGATTTCATTGTTTTCCAGATATTGGGGTGTTTAGAATCTGTTTTGTTTACACTCTAAAATGTTCTTATGATATTAGCGTTATTGCAGTTCACAGTAATCTTTTTAATGCATCCTATATGTTTTCAAGAATTAATCTTAGCATTTATTAAGCAATCTTTTATAAGTAAAGACTGTGATAAGTTGAACAGTGTTACTCAAAATTTCACGTCCAACAGAACCTCAGAATGTGAACTTATTTGGAAATAGCATCTTTGTCGATTAGTTCTTAAAGACTGGGTCACACTGGGTCAGGGTGGTTGCTAAATCCAAAGGTAGATGTCCTTATAAGAAGGCGAGGGGACACAGAGACCCAGAGGAGACTCACAGGGGGAAGAGGCCAAGTGAAGATGGAGGTAAAAATTGAAGTGATGCACTTACCAGCCAAGGAATGACAGGGTCTTCTGGGAGCCAGGAAGAGGCAAGAAGAACTCTTCTCTCAAGCCTTAAGGGGATGCGTGACCCTTGCCAACCATTCAATTTCAGACTTCTAGTTTGTGTGAGAGAATAAGTTTCTGTTTTAAGCCACTCAGTGTATATTAATTCCTCATGGCAGCCCAGGAAACTAATACAAAGTTTGATTAAGGTTCGGTGGAGATAAATACTGAGCAATAAACTAAATGAGGAAAAAGTTTCCACAAACATATATGGGATAATATCTGGCAGTGACCCAGCATACATTCCAAAAGTGGTGTATATAGCAAAACTGAATCCATCTCATTATCCCTGGCACTGAGTAGATCCTCAGCTAATATGTCTTACCTGTCTCTCCTTTTCACAAATAAGGGAAATATGTGGAACATAATGTAAGGGCCAAAGAAAGCACAAGGATAATGACAATAAAGAAATAAATTCCTTTTGACAGATTTTTTTCTCTCTCTCAAACATTTTTGCATTTGCTATTGCATTTGGTATTCATACATCTTGAAAAAAATTTTAGATGTAAGATGGAGTTCAAAGTCTTTCCTAAACCACTATAAAAAGAAAAGTTCAATTCTCACTCATATTTCAGTTCCCCAAATTAGAGCCAAGCATTATCTCTCATCTGTAGGTCGAAACACTGGACTGGACTTTCAGGGGTGTGCAAATATAGAGAATTAAGACATTGTTGTCCCTTCCTCATTACACCCTCACAGTTTAATGACAAGAGTCAGGTACAAACTCATGCAAAATTGCACTCTGCTTTGTATTATTCTTTGATGTCCTAAAAGAGGGATAAAATTGTACCAAATCTATGACCCACTCATTTGAGCAAGCCAGACACTTAAAAATCTTCCTGGATTCTTCTATGTCCCTTACCAAGCACATCAGGTCCATCAGTAAGTCCTGGCAACTCTACCTCCTAAATATTTCTCAAACATCCTTTCCATTGCCATTGCCATCGCCTTGGTTCAAGCATCATCTACCATACACACGAACTGCAAAGACCTTCTAAATAGCCTCACTGCTTCTATTCTGGATCTCTCCAACATGTTCTTTTTTCACGCTGCAGCTGGAGCAATCTTGTAAAAACACAAATTTAATATATTTTATATATTAAATACTAGCAATCAATGAGAGGGAGGGTAAGGGGTATGGTATGTATGAGCTTTTTGCTTTTTTCTTTTTATTTCTTTTTCTGAACTGATGCAAATGTTCTAAGAAATGATCATGGTGATGACTATACAACTATGTGATGATATTGTGAGTTATCGATTATATACCAAGAATGGAATGATCATATGGTAAGAATGTTCATGTTTGTATGTTGTTATGTTTAAAAAAATAAAAATGCAAAAAAAAAGAAACCCACAAATTTAACCCTGGGCTCTCCCACTAAAAATACTTTAAGCACTTCTCATTAGCCTTATGGCAAAGCCCCCAAAATCCTTAGTTTGGACTACAAGGCCTAGCTAGATCTAGCCCCTGACTAAATCTCCAGCCCACCGTCTGCCATTCTCCCACTCCCTGCTTGCCCTCTGCCACACTGGCCTTCCTTCAGGTTCTTGAATGTTCCTTAGCCTTCGCATCTTCTGGCATTTGCGCTTGGTCTTCTTTTTTCACCGAGAACGCTCTGTCTCCGCTCCGTCCTCACACTGCAGCGCAAAGGTCGCTTGGTCAGGGAAGCTTTGATTGACAGCTCAGACATGGTCAGTTCCTTCCACAACACTTTACACGCTTCCTCCATAATTAGCACAGATTGTATCTATGTGTTTATTGTGTGATAATTCAACATCTATTCCCCCTTCCACCCTGTACCCAGTAGACTGTAAGATCCCCGAAGGCAAAGATAATGTCTCTTTTGCTTACATTTGTATCCTCAGAACCTAGCACACTGTTTGGCATATCAAAGGAGCACAATAAATAAACACTGAATTTTAAAAAGGGTAAATGAATAGCAAAATAAAGATTGAATGACAGAGGTAACAATGGGAATGAGCAGTGAGGAACAAATAAGAATTTGCTAATCAAAAAAAGAGTAAAATAGCATCTGGGAAGCCCGGGCTACACTTTCAACCTTTGGGGATTCCCAGGAAAACAGGCCAGGCCCTTAATTTTGAGGATTGCCTTTGTGAAACCTGAAACCTGTTTCTGTGGGGGAAACGATAAAACAGCCCATGGTGAGGCCTAGGAGTTCCTTCCAGGTAGCCTCTTTGTTGCCCAGATGTGGCCTTCCTTTCTCTCTAGGCCCAACTCTGCAGGGAAAGGCATTGCCCTACCCCCACTACACAAACACACACACACACACACATACACACACACACACACACACACACACACGGGACATGACATTCAGTGTTGAAGGTCTCCTCCGAAGTGGGGCATGGCTCCCTGGGATGAGTCTGGTCCTGGCACCATGGGATCAACAATGCTTTCCAGATCAAGGGGAGGAAAAGAGTTATTAAAAGATGCCTAATAAAATAGGATAGATCAAGTGGAGTCAAGAGGCTATTCTGGAGGCACCTCTTATGCAAGCTTCAATTAGATAGTGCTGATTGCCATAGTTTGCTGACCCCCAAACAGCAAACTCTAGAGTCCTGTTGACTCTTGAGAACACCTAGGGCTCAAACTGAGACTCTATAAATGTTCTATGCACTAAGCTTGCTTTCCTGGAACCTATAATTCCCAGAGGATTCCTGGGTCAGATAAATTCTGAAACCCAGACGGACCAGCCTTTCCAATATTATAAATTAATAACATCTGCCTATCCTTTAGTGTAACCACCCCTTCTCAACATGAAAAAGTCAGAATGGGCATTGCCCAGGGATCCCTATGGATGAGGAGAGGGATCAGGAGAGAAGGGGGAGGTATAACAGAGAGAATAGGATTTGGCAAACAAGTACAACTGCTGGATAACTATATTTATATTCCAACTAACCTCCAGTGTTTAGAAGTAACTAGAGGGAAAAATATGAGATAGTGGAATAGTAACCCATGACAAACTCTGGGATCTGTTCTGTAACTACGTGTTGAAGAGTGCTTTGAAAGTTATTGCTTTTTTCTTTATTTGCTTTATGTATATATTTTATATTATTCAATTAAAAATGTTTTTAAAATGGTAGACGTGAAGAGTTAAATTAAGAAATATCTTAAGGCAAATGAAAATGAAAAGATATATCAAAACAAATGAGATATAGCAAAGGCAGCACTGAGAGGAAAATTTACAGCTCTAAATGTTTATAATAAAAAATAAGAAAGAATTCAAATCAGAGATCTAACCTCAAAACTGGAAGAATTAGAAAAAGAAGAGCAAACTAAGCCTAAAGTGAGCAGAAGGAAGAAAATAACAGATTAGAGCAGAAATAGAAATAGAAAAAAAAATACAAAAGAGAGAATCAACAAAACCAAAAGTTGGTCCTTTAAAAAGAACAATAAAATCAACAAATCTTTAGCTCCACTGACAAAGAAAAAAGAGAGGTTACGAATGACAAACACCAGAAATGAAAAGGGACATTACTACCAATCTCACTAAAATAAAAAAGACTATAAGAGGATACTATGAACAACTGTTTTCCAATAAATTAGATAACAATGTGTCCAATAAATGAACACATTCTTATAAACACACAATTACCTACATTGACTCAAGAAGAAATAGAAGAGCACAACAAATCAATTACTCATAAAGAGATTGAATCAGTAATCAAAAACCTCCCAATAAAGAAATGCCAGGACCAGCTAGTTTCACAGAAGACTTCTACCAAACATTACAAGAACACTTAACTCCAATTCTGCTCAAACTCTCCCAAAAAATTGAAGAGGGAACACTCCCCAACTGATTCATGAAGACAGCATCACCTATATGCCAAAATCAAAGATGATATCACAAGAAAAGAAAACTACAGACCAATATCTCTTATGACTATAGATGCAAAAATCCTCAAAAAAAAAATCCAAAGGCATATTAAAAGAATTATACATCATGATCAATCAGGATTATTCCTGGTATGCAAAGTTGGTTCAGCATAAGAAAATCAATTACTGTAACACAACATGCTAACTGGATGAGGAAAAAAACACACGATCATCTCAATTGATGCAGAAAAGCATTTGACAAAATACAGCACTTTTCTTGATAAAAGTAGGTAGAACACCAAGAATAGGAGGAAACTGGCTCAGCCTAAAAGACATAAAT
>PVIY010050690.1:0-16064 GCA_004026745.1 Myrmecophaga tridactyla
CCTCACCATCTCAAATTGCCTTCATTTCATTGTGCTGCTGTTTCCTGCCGGGGGGTGCCTGACTGATAGAGGGGTGCTGCTGGCATCTTGCTGGGATGGTGTCCTGTGCAGGACTGTCCAGCTTACTGCAGGGTGTGCAGTATCCCTGGCCCATGCTCACCAAATGCCAGGAGCACCCCAGCCCCGGATTGTGCCAATGATTGGTTTATTGACTCTCAGCTCCAAATTCAACTTTCTTGCCTGCTCTGTGAGTATGGGTCTGGGCCCTTGCTGTGTTTTCTTTTCCAACAAGTGTGTTAAGTTTTGTCAAATGGAAGGCACTCAAGAGACATGACAGGAAGAAAGGATTAACTTTGGTGCTGGTTCTGGTACAATGCCTGCCTGCCACTTTGCTTCCCCAGTACCCAGCTCCTGTGGTGCCAGCTGGACAGCAGTTCCCTGGCACCTTCCTGGGAGATTTCCTCTGATGAGATGCGTCATATTAAACTTTCCGTGTTCAAAGTGCTGTGTGGTTTTTCTCTCCTGACTGGATCCAGCCTGACACATGATTGGAACCTGGTGTGTCCCAGGAGGTAGACTTGCAGAGACAGGGCTTGGGCATTGGCTTCGACATGCCTTCAGCCTTGAGCTTGAGTGCAGGGCTGATACTTTGGAAGTGGGAAACAAGATGGTGCTAGAGGTCCGAGGTGGACATACATTACAGTTAACCAGGCCTTCCCCTGTGCTGACTGGGGTGGCTGCTGTGCTCACTGTCCAGCAGTGAGGTCGTTCTCAGACCAGGGGTGCAAAGGACTGTCAGACAGCTTATAAATGGAAACTGATAAGCTTTGGTCCATTAACTCTCTGCTCAGGTCATTATCTGAGAATCAGAGAGCTTCCATGACAGCACAGAAGAAGTGTTTGTTTGGTTTTTTTTTTTTTTTTTTGTAGCCACAGAGCTGATCTTATTAAAATCCAACACAAAAATTAATTTTGCAGGTTGCTGGATTATGATAGTTTTATTTACAATCTTGGCAAGTGTCCCATATGAAAATTAGGGTGCTGGTTGGTAGAGAAGGGGATCCTCAACTTTGAACCGGGATTATCTGCTTGGATCCAGAGGGAACTGAGTCTTGAAGCCCGAGTCACTCTGAGCCTCCCTTACCGGTGTCTGAGGAGATTGAAAGCCTCTGCCTGTGCTTTAAATCCCATGATTGCCTCACCCCGGGCAGACAGCATTCCTCTCAAGACTCAGTAGCCATGCCTGCTGCCACTAGATCCATAAATAAGTAGGGTCAAAGCTCAGCATGTTCCAGGGGACAGGTACACACTATGACCCAGGAAGGAATAGCTTCTGCACCAAAAGAATTGTAAGACTTTACAAATGAAGTCAGAAGCCTGGGGAACATGTACAAGAGTGGATCCAAGGTGCTGGGCTAATGAGAGTGGAATATAATAGTAGATCAGGCCGAATTCATTCATCTATGCACTTTTTCTAGAGCCCGGACTTAGCAGGCTAGCCTGTGCAACTGGAAGCAGCTCTAACAACTTGGTTGGTTGGCTGGGACTCGGCTCAATGGTGCCCTACGGTTGAGTCTGAGATGCCAGGGCTACCCTGGCAGAGTGTGGAAGAAGAAGGAACACCAAAGAAGAGAGACGGGAATGCTGGGTGGACTTACCATATACAACCTGCACCTCCAGCCCCCAACCATAATTCACAAGAAGGCACTCTTTCTAGCCAGTCACTTGTGGTTCCAATCCCATGTTAAAGTTAAGAATCCTTTATGTTATGCTTTCCCTGTTCAAACAGCTGTGTGGTTTCTCCCTCCTGATTGGGCCCAGACTGATGCACATAGCAACCAAGGTTTCACCCTCAGAGATTTCCAGAAGTCCCCAGGAGGGATAGTGCCGCCCTTCAGGGCTGAGAACCTCAGACCCTCCTGGGAGAAACTGAATGAGCCAGGAGAGTGGTGGTGACCCTAAGTGCATCTCCCAGCCCTGCGGTAAGGTGGTCTTGGGCACCCACTCCAGAGGTGCTCAGGCCCCTGCCCCCATCTCTGGTGTCATTTCCCACTCTAGATTTCTACACCATTAATGATCTCTACTTCCTCCCCACTCTTCCTCCAGCAGTTCCTTCATGCTCCATTATTCAAAGTTGGGAGGAGGAGGTTGGCCCTGGTCAGATATTAAGCTCTGCCAGCAGATAGAGAATCCTAGGTGGCCAGTCCCTCCCCAGGTCTGGGATGAGGAGGCCCCACCTGCTGGTCTCCTTAGACAGTTTGTGCAGCCCCAACAGCAGTGGCCTCTGGAGGGCAGGAATGTAAACACTTGCAGACACCCTCCTCAGTCCCAGGGGGGCCGGAAATGAGTGTTCCTGGAGTCACAGTGCAGCAGTGGGAAGGGCCAGGGCCCCAGGGCAGGGCAGGCTCCAGGGCGGGAGGTGGGGGTGGGGCGGGCCAGGATTCCTGCTCCACTGCCCGGCAGGCAGCCCAGGCTCTGATGGGTTTGGAGGAGGTGCCCGGGTCAGCTGGGAGCCGAGGGCTTCTCTGCCCCAGCCCTGTCCTCCTCCACTGCCTGCCCACTGGACTTCCCTCTCACCTACTCCTCCCTCAGCCTTTCCTCTCTTGTTTTCCCTGGGTCTGCTCTCCTCTTTGCCCCCATCTCTCTCCACCTACCTTTCTAAATTTTTCTCAGGAGCTTCCTGGCTGCCCTTTATCTCTCTATGATGGTCTCGCTTTCTATCCTCCTCACCTCCATCTCTCCACCTTCCCCATCCTCTCTCTCATCTGAGTAGCTCTCCTTTCTGCCACCCTGCCCCTTCTTTCTCTCCTCCCCGCCTGCCCCTCAGGCTTCCCTGGCTGTCTCTTCCTCTATCATCATGTCTCTGTCTCTTAGTCTCTCCACCAACCCCCCTGCTCCAACCCCGGGCTGCAACAACAAACATCCCTATCCCTGGCGGGGCCGAGCCCTTCCCACTCAGCACTTTCACCACCGCCTCCTCGCTGCGGCCCGGCGCCAGCCCCTCGGCCTCCCAGTCTGGGCCTCCTAGGGACTCGGCCTCTTCCTGGGTCACTCCGACGCTACCCAGGCCCAGCTCTCCACCTCACCTTCCCCTGGCTCTCCCCCTTCTCTCCCATGCAGGGTTCCCCCATTTGTCTTCGTGGCCACCCCCAGCACCTTTCGCGGCTCAGTCTCAAAAAAAAAAAAAAGCCACAAAACCCAACCAGCCTGAACTCGCCAGAGGCCCATCTCTCAGGTCTGCCTCCCGCCCTCCCCGGCCCCGCCCGGCCCCTGGGGCCCTCCCCGCCTCCCGCTCCCGTCCCCTCCCCGCCCCTCTGGACTGGCTGGGCTGGGCGGGGAGACTGACAGCGGCCCGGGGCAGAAGGGAGGGAGCAGTGAGCGGAGGCCCTGGCGCGGGAGCTGGTGGGAGCCGGACCCAGAGGTAACGAGGGGGGCGTGAGGTCCCAGGTCCCTGTCCTGGGACAGGGATGGTCGGGATGGCTGGGGGAGGGAGGCGGCTTTCCACGAAGGTGGAGGGAACTAACCCCAACAGGCAAGGAATCAAGTGATTCTGCCTCCTGGAGGACGAGATGAACTGGGCGGGGCGGGAATGGTGGGGTCCCTCATGCCTGAATGGGAATCGGGCTGGGCAGATCACCTGGGTTTCTAAGAAGGTGGAAGGAATTGTGCTCCTGAGAATCCAAAGAGCAGGTAGTTGGAAGAAGATTGGAGTGGGGGTGGTTCTAGGAATCTGGGTGGGGTGGGGTGGAGGCCCTGCTGAAGGAGGGCCTGGTGGGGACAGTGGGGGGAATGGAGAAGCTGCTCGCCTGTCTAGGGCCAGCCCCACACCCCACAGGCCTCTGGCTCCTTTGCAGTACCCACAGCTGCCCCCGCCCTGGGCCGGGTCATGCGCTGCCCCAAGTGCCTTCTCTGCCTGTCAGCGCTGCTCACACTTCTGGGCCTCAAAGTGTACATCGAGTGGACATCGGAGCCCCGGCTCAGCAAGGCCTACCCAGGACCCCGGGACACCCAGCCAGGCCCCACGCCAGTCAATCGTGAGCCCACCTTGCCTGCCAACCTCTCGGCCCGCCTGGGCCAGACCAGCCCACCAGCCTCAGCTTATTGGAATCAGCAGCAGTGGCGGCTGGGAACCCTGCCCAGTGGGGACAACGCAGAGGCAGGGGGCTGCTGGGCTTGGGGGATGGCTGCAGCCGCCGAGATCCCAGACTTTGCCTCCTATCCTGAGGACCTCCGCCGCTTCTTGCTGTCAGCAGCCTGCCGGAGCTTCCCACCATGGCTGCCTGGAGGTGGCGGTGGCCAAGTGGCTGGCTGCTCGGACACCGACGTCCCCTACCTGCTGTTGGCCGTCAAGTCGGAACCAGGGCACTTTGCAGAACGACAGGCTGTGAGGGAGACATGGGGCAGTCCGGCTCCCAGGGTTCGGCTGCTCTTCTTGCTGGGGTCCCCAGTGGGGGACGGGGGTCCTGACCTGGGCCCCCTGGTAGAGTGGGAGAGCCGTCGCTACAATGACCTGCTGCTCTGGGATTTCCTTGATGTTCCTTTCAACCGGACGCTCAAGGACCTGCTGCTGTTGGCCTGGCTGGGCCGCCACTGCCCCGGGGTGAGCTTCGTTTTGCAAGCTCAGGACGATGCCTTCGTGCACACCCCTGCCCTGCTGGGCCACCTGCAGACTCTGCCACCTACCTGGGCCCATGGCCTCTACCTAGGTGAAGTCTTCACCCAGGCCAAGCCCCTTCGGAAGCCCGGAGGACTCTTCTATGTGCCTGGGTCCTTCTTTGAAGGTGGCTACCCAGCCTATGCAAGTGGGGGTGGCTATGTCATTGCTGGGCGCCTGGCACCCTGGCTGCTGCAAGCTGCAGCCCGTGTGGCCCCCTTCCCCTTTGATGACGTTTACACTGGCCTCTGCTTCCAAGCCCTGGGCCTGGTGCCACGGGCCCACCCCGGCTTCCTCACAGCCTGGCCAACTGACCGCACCACCGACCCCTGTGCACTCCGTGACCTACTGCTGGTGCGGCCCCTCAGCCCGCAGGCCAGCATCCGTATCTGGAAGCACTTACAGGACCCCCAGCTCCGCTGCTGAGCCCAGTGGGCCTTGGGCGCCTGCCACGTGCTCAGCCTCTCCTCCTTAATGGGAGGGAGGAGGATCTCGAACCCTGACTGCTTGAGCCCTTCTATCCTCCCTGGCCAGGGGCCAGGGACTGGGTGAGCAAGATGAGGTGGGTGGACTGTTTTTGTCTGTTTTGGTTTTTTTTTTTTTTTTTTCAATATGTATGTTTGCTACTCTGTAGAGCTGGAGTTGTTTTTGCATCTTGGGGCCCTGGAATGGTTTAGACAGCAGAGCTCAACCGTGCCCTGACTCACACTAGACCTGCCACTGCCACACGTGCTGGGCGGGACCAGCTCCCATGAGCCTCCTGCCCCTCTTGCTGGAGTTATCTCGTGAGGTCCCGTCCCCTCCTACCTGCTGGGGCTGCCCCTCCAGCTTGCGAAAGTTTCCGGGGGAAGTAGACATCCCAACAGTCCTGGCCTTATTTTCTAAAGTGGAGAGCCTGGGGTGGTCCTAAATCTGTTATCCTGGGCTTTCCCCCACCCCCAAAAATCCAGGAAACAGAGACAAGAGGTGGCACAGAGCCTAATGCAGAGAAATAGTTTATTCACTATGTTTGCTGAATGCTGCTCCCCTCGTGTAAGTCCCACGGACCAACCCCGAGGTGTTCTCCCCCAGCCTGAGAGAAGGCACTGTAACAGCAGGAGAGAGGGGCTGCTGCAAACACCGCCCCCATCCCACCCCCAATGTAACAGGTGAGGAGCAGGAACCACCCAGCTCTGGTCTCCTCCACTGCCCTGGCTCCTCGAGTATTTTAAGGAGCTGGCTGGGGGAGGGAATGGCCCACCAGCTTTTCCTCTCCCCCTTGGAGGGGGCCACCTCTGGGGGAGTGGGAGGAAGCTGAGGGGTGGGCTGGGCCTCACTTCTCAAAGTGCTTCAGCGGGTAATGCTCCCCGTAGGCCTGTAGGTGCCGAGCCAGGGCCTCCTGCTGCCTGAGCAGCCCTGCAGGCATCTCCTGGTACACATCTGAGAAGAGCAGGCTGAGGTGGGGCTTTGGCTTCCGCTCGGCCTGCTCAAAGGCCTCTATCACCTGGGGGTACACAAGGAACAGTTAGCCTTCGTGTCCCCATACCCCAAGCCCAGCCTCTCCATCCTTGGTGGGGATCAGGCCTGCACCACATATACGGATATGTTTAAGCCTCTCAGTAGCCTTCAGAGATAGAAAGCTGGGAGGTGAGGAAACCAAGGCGTGGAGGAAAGAAGGTCTTGCCCTCCACAAATGGTGAGATGCCCATGTTGCCTGCCCCTGGGACTCCTCTTCCTGCCAGGATGTACTGCCTGAGGGTGCACAGGATGCTCACACCACAAGTGAGGTCACCTGGTCTTCCACCAACTAGCCAGAGTGGGAACCGCCAGCATCCTCTTCCCAGATGAGGAAGTGGAGGGCAGAGAGGGACAAACTCACCCAAGAACACAGGGTGAGGATGCACCAGAGGGGAGCATGGCTCAGGTTCCATGGGCCGTGCTTAGAGGAGTTCTCCAGACCCCAGCATCTCCACCCTCCAGAGCTCTCCATGATGTGCCAACACTACTCCCCTAGAACGCCCTCCCAGGGAAATGGCCCCCACCAGCCCTCACCTTCTTGCGGGACTGCTTCCTCCAGGCCTTTTCCTGCTCGTCATCCCACCAGCCACGGCTCAGCAGGTAGTGCCTCAGCCGGGAGATAGGGTGGTCCTGCTTGTCCCAGTAATTGACCTCGTCCACCGAGCGGTAGGCTGAGCTGTCATCACTGGTGCTGTGGTGCCCGATCCTGTCCAGGGGGAGGGTCATGGGGTCAGACTGGGCTTGCAGGGATGGGGGTCAGGAGGGAGGGAACTGGACAGGAGGGGAAAGGTGGGAGGGGAATAAAAGCAAGGGAGGGGAGGAAACAGGGTGAGAGGGTCATGCTTTAGGGACAGTAACCAATGCAGAAGAGATGCTGAAGACAGTGACTGTCAAGGCTGGGGGCAGCAATGCCGAGGCAGCACCTGTAGGTCATGGCCTCAATGAGGAAGGGCTGGTTCTCTGCCACAGCCCGCCGCCGGGCCTCCCTCGTGGCATTGTACACAGCGAACACATCGTTGCCGTCCACACGGATTGACACGATGCCATACCCAGGGCCTCGAGCTGCTGTGTGAACAGAGAAGGCAAGTCAGGTCCCGGAAAAGACTGGGAAAATGAGCTGGGTGGGGAAGGAGGGAAGAGGGGGAAGGGAGGGAAGGAAAGGCATGTAGAGGGAGGAAAGGAGCAAACAGCAAACCGTAGAGGTCTGTTTGCTATCTCTTACACACCTGCCTTGGGCCAAACACTACAGGAAGAGACGGGTGGTGGTGGTGGTGACATGGGGAGAGAAGGGCTGAGTAGTGGCAGGAGGGGAGGAGAACAGGGCCATCAGGGATAGGGAGACATGGGCTGAGGAGGGTACGCTGGCGGGGTCCATACCAATGCCATCCCCACGGTACTGCTCAGAGGTGGGTGTGGAAATGGCGTAGCCATTGTTACGGCAGAAGAAGATGATGGGACACTCAAGGGTGGCAGCAAAGTTGAAGCCAGCATGGGCATCCCCTTCACTGGCCGCTCCTTCGCCAAAATAGCAGATGACAACCCTGTTGGTGTTAGCCCGCTTGGCCGCATAGGCTGCCCCCACTGCTGCAAGGGAACAAGAAGGCAGAGAGCAGGAGCAGGAGTGGGCACGGGCGCACACACTCTCACATACTTACAACTCATGCACACACATCCACACACCGTCATACCTCACACCTACATACACACTAATACACTTTCATGCACACTCACACATACCTGACTCAGAGCTCTAAGTGGGAATCTGCACTCCCCCTCCTGGCTTCTCCCTCTTTGCAGATGGCAGCTGCGTCCTCTCAGCTGCTCAGGTTCAAAACTTCAGTGTCACTTTGGACTCCTGACTTCCTTTCATGCCATAGCTACATGCTCTACCTTCGAAACCCAACTAGGCTCTCGCCCTCCTCACTACCTCCTCTACACTTCTCTGGCCTAGTTACCAAGCAGACTTCTCGCTGGCCCCTGCCCGACCCACTCCCCAGTCTGCTACTCACCTGGCAGCCAGAGGACTCTCAAATGTGAGCTACACCAAATCATCCCCAGCAGACTACTTCTACTCCAGGGCCTCCATTCTCTGAGTGAAAGTTGAAGGGCACAAGCAGGGCCCCCGATGTGCACAATCTGCACCCCTGCAAGCAGGCTCCTGCCTAGAGATCCCCCACCTTCCTCCCTCTTAGGCTTTACTTAAATGTCACCTGTGACCCCAGCACACACCATTACCACTCAGCTGTATTTCCACAGGACTGGTCACCCTGAGAAACTATGTTTCACTTTTTTCTCTTGGGTGCTGTCCATCCCCCACCACAGTGTCAGCACCACTAGGGCTGAGGCTTTGGTCTGTTTTTTTTTCAGAACGGTGACCGGGGACGTAGTAGACTCCATTCATTTGCTGAATGACTTTATAGCCACCTGAATGGACAACTGGGGCCAGGACCCAGCCTTCTGAGAATCCTACCTACCTTCAGCTCCTCCAAGAAGGCTTCCCTAGCACCCGCCTAAGAGGCATGACCCCTTCCCAGTTCGGTAGCCCAGACTGCCCCCTCACCCAGACTGCAGGCCCAAAGGCAGAGCCTAAGGCCAGAGGCCTGTATCTCCCCACTGGCACCTTCCTGAGCATTCCCTTATATAAGAAGCCGTCCCAACTGCTCTAAGACTCATGGGCTTCAAGGCCTCTAGAGTAAGCATAGGGAGGATTGTTTGACTCTGAGGTCTGAAGCAGACACAGTGAGGGTTGCCAACCTTGACTCTGGAATCACACTCCAGAATTTGGGGTTTTGCTCTTTTCTCTACCTGCATGAGAATACTAGCAAGTGACTTCCTTCTTTGATCTCAGTTTCCTGCCCTTTAAATTGGGAATAACAGCAAATAATAGCATGTGCCTCCCATGGCCAATGTGAGAGCCATAATGGATGACAAAGACAAAGCACAAGTTCTGAGCCAAGCACCTGGTATGCTCAAACACGTGGTTCCAGGTTTGCATGTGGGCAGGCAGATGGGATGGGCATGGTCTGGGAAAATCAAGAGTGTGGTCAGCCATACCTCATCCTGCCACTTTCTTACATTCATTCTGTGAGTAAGCATGTCATCAATCTGCACATGCTCAATAACTGGATCACTTCTAATTACATCATCTGGGGCCACTGTGCTCATCATCCTAAACCCTGCCCATCTTTTCTCTAATAAAACTATCAGAATTACTCTAGTTTGGGGAAGACAGATTTTGGATCAATACGCCATTTGCTCTCCTAACTATACTCCTAGTAATAAACTCTTTCACTCTTTGGAAAAAAAAAAAAAAAAGTGTGGTCAGGCAGGGTCCAACCCTCTGAAGTGTCCCAGTCAAAAGAGGTTGGGAAAGTCTGGAGTATGGGCCAGCACTTAGAATGGGACAACCTGGAAGCCCCAGGAGAGGGAGAAGGGCTGGGGACCTGAACAGAGTGTGCTGTTGGTCTGCGGGTACAAAGCCTTACCCTGAGGGATCTGTGTGGCCAATGGAGAAGAGATGGTGACGAAGTGGCGCTCCCTGCAGCCATAGTGCACAGGCATCTGGCGTCCCTTGCCCGGGTCGTTTGCATTGCCATAGCACTGGGACATGAACAGTTCTAGGGGGTAGTCCCGGTACATCAGCACACCTGGGGGGCAAGGGCAGAGGTCAGCCTGGGGGGGTAATAGAGTGGGGGAGGTGTTAGTCCAGCCTTGTGGGTGACCTGGGGCAAACCTCTTCCTGTTGAGGCTTGTTTCCCTGTCTACACAGAAAGGGGCTGTTTTAGAGCAGAGGAGGCAAACTTGAATGCCCACAGGGCTGGGCTGGAAAGCACAAAGCCTGCCCCATATGCCTGCCAGTCAGTCCAGTTTCTCACAAGAAGCCAGAAATGCACGGGAAAACAAAAAGTCAGAAATCTAGCTTTTTTTTTAATGAAAAACTTTGACTTGCAAGTGTTTTCAATCATTTCAAATACTTTAAAAATCATCAGGTTAGCTAAATAAAAGGACAGGACATTAGTTTAAAACTCTGGACTATGAAGAAATTATTCCAACCTGTTTATGATAATAAAAGCCTTTCTTCACACGAACCTCCCATGGAAGCCCATCTCATCATGAAAGGGAAGTGTACTGGGGACCATGGCTCTGCCTGCTAAGTCCAAACACAAGAGGAGATCGTGACCGGCTTAGGGACAAGCTGCAACTTTCTTTGCCCCACCTGAAAAGGGGGAGTCCTGGCACCTCCACCTTAGGGCTGCAGCACGGGTCACAAGGTCCCGTGGAGGTGCTCTGAGAATGGGAAGCACTGTGCACAAGCAGCTGAGGCTATGGCTTCCAAGCCTTTCTTCACTGCAGGGCCCTTCCTTCAGATGAAAGTGTAACAGGGAGCATACTACAAGGCAGTCACATTTTTTGCCAAGGATTCATATCTTCCCTGCACGCCCAGCCCTGTCTGTGCACTTTCCCATACTTCCCCAGTTAATCCTCGTGACTGCCCTGTGAGGCAGCAGTACCACCACCCCAAAGGCAGGTGAGGAAACGGAGGTGCAGAGTGCTCCTCTAACTGGCCCTGAATCGCCCCACTATTAAGTGGTGGGGATCAAAGCCAGCTCAGTGCAAGACTCAAACAGTTCAGGGGTAATCCTATAATAGGGAATTGAAGAGCTTTTGTGTGTACCAGCTAAAGGGATGTGCCATGAGATGGCCCCATAAGCACAGTTTAGTGTTGCTCTGGCCATCTGAAATCATGCATTTCCTGGTCATTTCGAGGGAAGATTTAGTGTTACTTCAACATTCCCTTCTAAAATAAAACTTTGTTAGTATTTTTTTGTTATACCCATTTGAACCAACAATACAAATTCACATGACTGTGGCCACACTGTATACAAAAGAGGGGGAGCTCTGGCTGAAGCAGGAAAGGGGGTCCCCAGGTACTGCTGCTAAACCTTGGACTCAGGCTTCCACCCAAAGGGATCCACAGTTCACCTGCATGAGAGTCCTGGACAGGGCTGGAAGGGGGTGGTGATGTGAATAATGCAGAGTAACAGGCTAACACCCGGGTGTTTCTAACTTGCACCAGGAAACTACAGGCCCAGAGGGAATGAGTGCTCTAGTTTGACACCTGCTACCTTTTAAAATGCCTCTTCCTTGAACATCACTGAAGGCTTGGCTCCTGGCAGCACTCCCCCACCTCTCAGGTCACCTTCCACATGCTGGGAGTGCAGCACCATGAGGGCAGCTGAGGAACAAGGGCTGCCTCTGGAACCTGGCCTTGCCAACCTCAGGCCCCTCACCCAGCAGAGGGTTAACTGTGACAGCTGCCATGGGGCTAGGGCATGGGCAGACATACCTGCCTCCCGGTACTGGCCAAATACCAGGTCCGTGTTGTCCAGGGCAGCCGCGCTCCCCACATGCGTCCCCTCCTCACCGTAGTTGGTCATGTAGAAGGAGATCCGGCCCTGGAGGGGCAGGGGTGCAGGCCCGGGCTCGGTTATGTTGGGCAATGAGAGAACCATCCAAACCCTGCCCACTTTCTGATGACTGCTTCAATCAACAGATGCTTCCTGAATGCCATGCAGGGGTTCCCGCCTCCATGCAGGAACTGCACGACTGCTTAGATCCATAATGGGGGAAAAAGAGGCCACAGCAATTGGGGCTGCGTGATGGGGAATCCAAAGCAGGAGACTGCCCCCGTGGAAGGGCAATCATGGAGAACTTCCTACACTGAGCAAGTGGAGGAGGATGGGTTTCTGGGCAGAGGAAAGCACAAAGGCCGCCAGGTCAGAAGGGCTGAGACACAGTGCAGAAGGAGTCAAGAGAGATGCGGCAGGGGCACCCAGGCCATGCAAGGAATGACCTCGGTAACAGTGGTAACTGCCAACAGGTTCCGCTGAAGGAGTGACATGAGCAGGCTTTTGTTAAACCATTTCTTAGGCCACCGTGTGAGGAGAAGATGGAGACTGAGCGCAGTGAAGGAGGTAATAGGTGCTGGCAGCATGGGTTCGTAGCAACAAGCAATGCTGGCTGGCGACACCAGTACCCAGGCAAACTCCCTTTTTCCCAAGCCACCTCCACTCCAAGTACTCAGGTTCCCAGACTCCCCTGCAGCCAGAGGTGGCCATGGGACTTGGTTCTAGTGAAAGACTTAAGTGGAAGTGCTGGGGGCATCTGGGGAAGGATTTGCTTTCTTCACAGAAGGAACCATTGCAGCTGATGCCACTTCCCCTCCCCTTATTACCGACTTGCACAAAGTGAAAAAGCCTGGACCTGTGGCAGACATTTTGTGAATATGAGGCAACTAGCATAGGTGGAAAGCCAAGTCACCAATGGTGACAGGAAGACCTTGAGCTTTTGATGGCATTGCTGAGTGCTACGTGCATTTTTAACTAAAAATCTAGAAATCCCAGTGAATGAGAGAGGAGAAAGTGGTAGCAAGGGGGAGGGAGGAAACAGGGATGAGATGCAGGTTTTCTGTTTGGATGAATGGGTGGATGGTGGTGCCCTTCATTTAGAAAAGGAATAGGAAGGTAGATGATGACGTGAGGTTTGGACAGGCTGAGTTTGTTGTGGGACATCCAGGATGAGAAGCAAAGTAGATCTGGGGCTCAGAGACTTAGTTTGGGATAGAGATCTCAGGAATCCCAAGCTTTCCAGTTGATGTGGGCAAACAGATAAGCAAGTGCTTTCTCCTAAGTAAGGAGCCAATTAAAATGTTAATTGACCTTACAGTGCCAAGTTAGTAGGTAAATGCTGGAGGCTGAGGACCTGGCAGGGCTCAAGCTGGCTGTAGGGAGGAGTCTCAAAGGGGCCCCCTGAGGAAACAGTACTTGGGCTCCCGCTAGAAGCTTCTGGTTGCCTAACTGGTATCATAGCTCCCTTCCTTTTTGTTCATAGGGATCTCATCCTAGCCCAGGCAGCAAACGTTCAGCCTAAAAGACTATTTCCCAGTTAGGATGTGACCAATGAAACATAAGCAGATGTTACTGGGTGGAAGTGCCTTGAAAGTTCTTTAGGAGGGGATGGGGGAAGACAGCTGAAATGTGCCATGTTTAACCTTCCCCCTTCCTTCTACTTCCTACCTGGAATGAGGTAGGAAGTTGATGGACAGTGCTCCAGCAACTATACTCAACCATGGGGGAACCTCCAAGTTAGAAGCCAGAGTTCGGATGACAGATCACAAAAACAAAAGGACACTGGGGGTACCCAATGGCACTGTGGCCCCAGAACACCTCCTTCCAGGTTTCTAAGAGGAAAAAACTATTACTCTAAGTCACTGCTTTTGGGGGGAGTAAAGGTGGGGCTGTTACTTTGCAGCTAAAAACCTAATTCCTAACAAAGGCTGAACCTTGAAGGATGAGTTGATCTTACTGAGGGCTTCCTCTAGACCAGCCAATAGGCTAGGGCCTTTACATGCTGGGTCTCCCAGAATTCCTACTCCAACCCTATTGGATGAGTTCTATCATTAACCTCTTTTTACACACAAGGAAATGAAGGCAAAGATAGGTAAAATAGTTTGCCCAAAGTCACAGCTGTGACAGGAACCCAAGTCATGTTGGATCCCAAAGCACGTGTGTGCACAGCCAAGGCTCAAAGCAGGAAGGAGCCTAACGCCTGTGAGAGAGGAAGAGAGTAGTGTGGCCTGGCCTGGCACCAAGGCTGTGCAGAGAGGAGCAGAGAGAGCCGAGGTTCTCAATGGAATGGGGAGACAGAGTGGAAACGAAGGGCCTAGTGCACCAAATTGTGAAGTAATGACCAGACTTTGCTTCAAACTACAAGCAATGCCTGTGAATGATGGGAGCCAGGTGGAGTTTCTGGGCAGGCTGGAGACACTACCCTCACTTTGGGAACCCACACATTGTGCTCCTTTAAAGAGGGGGTCTGGGAGAGGAAAAGTTAGCAACCAGGCAGCCTGCTTGAATCTGTTCAGTACTGTCCCCTACCTGGTGAGCCTCATGCTTTACTCTGTAGTAGAATCACCTGGAGGCTTAATAAAAATGCAGATTCCCAAGCCCCACCCCCAATTCTGACCCAGCAGTTGGGTGGAAATCTGTGATCCTGCCTGCCCAACATTAGTCTCTCCTTTTCTAACAGGAGCCACCTGGCCCCCACTCTCACTCTAGGATGGACTCCACCCTTCTGCTCCCTAGGCTCCTGGGAGGGCACATGACCCAGGCCTGGCCAATCAGCCACAGTGACTGGCTTGGGGCGGGTCTGTGACCAAGGCTTGGCCAGTGAGCCCGTCAGGGGCCTTTAGCTGGAACACTTCCACTGCTAAGTAGAAAGGATAATAACTGCTAGGTTGAAAGGCTCCAAAGAAACAATAACAGCTAAAGTTTACTGAGTGCGAGCTAAATGCCAGTTGTATTGTTCCTAAGGCCATCACATGTGCAGTCATTAACCCTCTCAGCAACCTTGTGAGGTACTGTGAAGTTAGGAGTCACATCTTAACAGATGAGAAAAGTAAAGCATTGTGAGGTTATGCGACTTTCCTAGGGTCACAAAGCTAGAGAGGGGGCAGAGTCAGGACTTAAATCTTATAGTCAGGCTATAGAGCCTGTACTGGAGCCCCTTCTCTTTGCTGCCTGTCCTTGAACCTGGGGCTTGCAGAATATTACTGCATATGAAAATGAGGGAAGCTAAAGAAAAGGAATGTAGAGAAGGGGCGCTGACAGATAAACCAACTATGGTAACTCCTTTTGAGCCCCTGGTCCTAGAGTGGCCCTCTGGACTTTCAGTTATTTATGAATAAATTCCCTCTCTTATTGGCTTGGTTTAACCAGGGCTTTGTCCTTAATACTAGGGACTGCTAAGGATACAGCACATTTGGCATGCTTCTACGCTCCAAGAAGCACTGTGGGTCTACTCTGCCTCTCAGCCACACTGTGAGCTTCCTGGAAGGAAGGGCCACCCTTTCTCCTGCCTGTCCTCTCCTAGCACAGCTGAGCCCTGACCCAGAAACATAATCAGTATTCTTAGTTATCTGGTCCAGCCTCTGCCCTTGGGCAGAACCCCTTTCAACTCCTCCTCTGGAGCCCCTGGCAAAACACCAAGAACTCTGAGAACCCAAGAAAAAGATCTCTATTCCACTCTCTCCTCCTTGGGGGCTTGTCCTTCTGCCCAAACGCCAGTAGGTTCCAAGCCCCCTCTCAGGCCTGTCCCCACACACCTGTCGCTGGGACTCATAGAGGATGCGGTCCATTGTATTGAGCAGAGTCATGCTCTTGTAGAACTTCAGCACCTTCTCCTTGGGCAGCTGCAGAGGGAGGCAACAGACGTGAGGTAGTTGGGAACATGGAGAGGAAATGGGAAAGGGAGGGTTGTGGGAGGGGTGGACGAGGCAGCCTCTCACCTGGGGGTCCTCGCTGGGGTTGATGATCTGGCCCTGCCGGTCCATGACACGGTAGATGGGGATTCCAGAGATGACATTGGGCTGGATGAATTCTAGCTTGTCTATAAACTCTGCCGAGGCACCGGGGAACTGGGGCTTGTCGTCCAGGGATGGGAACTGCTGCTGCTGCTGCCTCTGGGTGTGCTGGGGAGAGAAGGACAAACCAGATGCCCACGTCAGGCGCAGCTCTGAGGGTCCACCTGGCTCTGCCCATGGCAGCAGGCAGGACAGCACTGTAAATAAGCCACTACAGCCCCGGTGTCGGATTCTGGGACCAGATTCGCAATGTCTGAGTCCCCATTCCACCATCTTCTTGTCAGGTGACCTCGGGCATGTTACTTCTTTGAGTCTCATTCGCTGACCTGTAAAATTGGGACCAAAATAATAAGATCCCAAAGGGTTGTTATAGGGCTGGCCACAGTGGCTCAGCAGGCAGAGTTCTCACCTGCCATGCCAGACATCTGGGTTCAATTCCTAGTGCCTGCCCATGAAAAAAAAAAACACCAAATGGTGGTTATACAGATTAAC
>PVIY010050691.1:0-16057 GCA_004026745.1 Myrmecophaga tridactyla
CACAGGGTGTGGAGGGGTGGCACACAGTGGGATGTGGGCATAGGGCACGGCAATTGAACGTGTGGGTGCCAGGTCATGGGACTGGGCAAGGGGCATGGTATGGCTTCCTTCCTCATCCCTACCTCCCTGTCCATGCACTCCTGAGGGCTCTGGGCCTCCATATGGAAAGGGGCATGGCCGGCATTGTACACTAGCCAGATAGTCTCTATGAGCAAGTAAAACAAGTTTACTGCCTTCCGGGTTCCCCAAGGGAGCTCTGGGCTGTGGAGCTGAGGGGGCTGACAAACCAAGCTAGCTGCAGTGGCAAGCATTTTCCTGGGCACAGCCTCTTGTTCCCAATAGAGTCATGATGGAGCCCCCTCCCCCTTTCTCTGCATCTGAATTCCTCAACGTTTTCATCCAGGACCTCTCTATATAGTATAGAAGACCTTCTCCGGTCACTTGCACCCTGGAACTTCTGTCCCGGTCATTTTCTGCCACTTCTCTAGTTTTTCCTTGGAGCAGGGGTGTGCCGGTTTGAAGTTATTATCTAACCCAGAAAAACCATGTCCTTTAATCCTCATTCAATATTGCTGGGTGGGACATTTTTTTATTGTTCCCATGGAGATGGGACCCACCCAACTGTGGGTGGTGACTTTTGATTAGATGGTTTCCATGGAGATGTGTCTCCATCTGTTCAAGGTGGGGTTGCTTACTGGAGCCTTTAAGATGGAATCATTCTGGAAGATGCTTTAGAGTCACCAGAAACGACAGAGCCAAAAGAAACTTCAGCGGTGAGCTGACAGGCAAAGAACAGAGACACAGATGTTTGGAGATGCTTGGAGCCCAGCAGACATCACTATGAGATGTTAAGCAAGCCAGAACATGGAGAGAGCCAAGGGAAGCCAAGAGATGAAAGCCAGCCCTGGAGAACTAAAGTGAGGAACTCCCATGGAG
Source organism: Myrmecophaga tridactyla (assembly GCA_004026745.1). NCBI lineage: Eukaryota > Metazoa > Chordata > Mammalia > Pilosa > Myrmecophagidae > Myrmecophaga > Myrmecophaga tridactyla. The sequence continues at coordinate 937 of PVIY010050691.1, forward strand.
GCTGAAAACAATGGAGCCCAGGAGCAAGGGACCAGCAGGTGCCATCCACATGGCTACCAGCTGACAGAGGTGTTCCTGACCAATCGGCCTTTCTGAAGTGAAGGTAACCTCTTGTTGGTGCCTTAATTGGGATATTTTCTCGTCCTTAGAGCTATAAACTTGTAAATTATTAAATTCTCCTTTTTAAAAGCCATTCCAGTTCTGGTATATTGCATTCTGGCAGCTAGCAAACTAACACAAGGGCTGAACTCAGCTTATCCTATGTCACTATCTTCCTGGAAATCCTAAGACATTCTTAAACGAAACTGAGTTTCTGTTTTATTTTATCATAAGCGTGTAGGACAGAAGAATATGGTGACCACTGTTAAGTTTGGTGCCACTACCTTGACTTGTGTAGAGCACCAGCAGCTTTACCCACATTGCTTTTCAATCACTAGTACAAATATCAACACATTGGAAAAGCCAAATGATAGTCACTTCCAATACTACATTGATAATATATTATTAACAATAAATATAATAAATGATATATATAATATATAAATGATAATAATAAAAATGATATACCACTTTCAGTAACGGACAGACCATATAGACAGAAGATCAATAAGGAAAGAGAAGACTTAAATGGTACTATAAACCAACTAGACCTAAAGATATATATTGAACATTTCACCTAACACCAGCATAAAACATATTCTTCTCTAGTGCACATGGGTCATTCTCCAGGATAGACTGTATGTTAAGTCACGGAACAAGTTTCAATAAATTTTAAATAAATTAATTAAATAAAATATCAAAATCATACAATATATCTTCTCCAACTGCAATGGAATGAAGATAGTAATCAATGTCATAAAGTAAACTAGAAAGTACAAAAATATGTGGAAAGTAAACAACGTACTCTGAAACAACAAATGGATCAAAGAAGAAATCACAAAGGAAATATGGAAATAACTTGAGGTGAATGAAGATGAAAATACAACATACCAAAATGTATGGGATGCAGCAAAGGCAGTACCGAGAAGAAAACTTACAGCTCTAAATGTTTTCATTAAAAAAGAAGAAAGATCTTAAATCAAAGACACTGTCTCACAATTGGAGGATAGAGAAAACTAAACCCAAAGTGAGCAGAAGAAAGGAAATAAAGATTAGAGCAGAAAAACAAATGGAATAGAGAATGAAAAACAATAGAGAGAATCAACAAAACCAAAAGTTGGTTATTTAAAGTGATCAAAAAATCAAAGCCTTAGCTTCACTGACAAATAAAAAAAAAAGAGAGAGGATACAAATAGCTAAAATCAGAAATGAAAAGGGGGACATTACTACTGCTTCCACAAGAATGAAAGGGATCATAGAAGGATACTATGAATAACTGTATGCCAACAAATTAGATAGCCTGGATGAATGGATGCATTCCTAGAAACACACAAATTACCTACACTGAATCAAGAAATAGAAGATCTCAAGAGATCAATATCAAGTAAAGAGTAATTGGTGATCAAAAATCTCCCAACCAAGAAAAGCCTAAGACCAGATGGCTTCACTGGTGAATTTTTAATAAACATTCCAGGAAAATTTGATTCCTGGACCATGCACTCCCCCCAAAAATTCCAAGAATTAACCCCAATACTGCCCAAACTCTTCCAAAATTCAAAGAGGAGGGAATACTTCCCAACTCATTCTGAGACTAACATCTCCCTAATACCTAAGCTAAATAAAGATAACACAAGAAAAGAAAATTGCAGGCCAATATCCCTTATGGATATAAATGCAAAATCTTCACAAAATACTAGCAAACTGAATCCAACAGCATATTAAAAGAGTTATACACCATGACCAAGTGTGACTTCTCCTAGGCACACTTGATGGTGAAAGACTGAAAGTCTTTCTTCTAATACTGGGAACAAGACAATCAGTGTCACGTGGTGACAAGCAGTGTCATCACTGTTATTCAGCTTTGTACTGGAAGTTCTAGCTAGAGCAATTAGGCAAGAAAAAGAAATAAAAGGCATCCAAGTTAGAAAGAAAAAAGTAAAACTTTCCCTTTTTGCAGACCACATGATACCACATATAGAAAATTCTGAAAACTTTAAAACAAAGCTACTAGAGCAACATGGTGAGTACAAGATCACTATGAAAAATCAATGGTGTTTCTATATATTAATAATGAACAATAATCCAAAGAGGAAATTTAGAAAAAAATCCATTTACAATAGAAACTAAAAGTATAAAAAAAAAATCTAGGAATAAATTTAACCAAGGATATGAAGGACTTGTACATGGAAAATTACAAAACATTACTGTAAGAAATCAAAGAAAATCTAAATGAATCAGAAGAATATATCATGCTCAGGGATAGGAAGACTAAACATTGTAGAGACATCAAGTCTATCCAAAGTGGTTTACAGATTCAATGCAATCCCAATCAAAATCCCAACAGCCTTCTTTGCAGAAATGGAAAAGCCAATCCTCAAATTCATATGGAAGGGTAAGGAGCCCAAAATAGCTAGAATTACTTGATAATGAAGAACAAAGTTGGAGCACTCACACTTCCCAATTCTAAAACTTATTACAAACCAACAGTAATCAAAACAGTGCAGCGCTGGCACAATGACAGACATATACACCAGTGGAATAAAATTGAGAGTTCAGAAATAAACCCTCACAACTTCAGCCAACAGATTTTTTTTGTATGCTGTGTGGTGGGGGTCACAATTCATTATTTACCATGTGAATATTCTGTTATCACAGCACCATCTGTTGAGTATTTTTGCTTTGCTTTGTTTTTTGGAGCACATAGGTCAAGAATAAAACCTGGGTCTCCCACATGGCAGGTGAGAATTCTGCGACTGAAATACTCATGAACTCCTATTGTTTTTCAAATGAGGTATCTTTACACACATACAGTCCATCCAAAGTATACAAACAATGGCTCACAATATCCTCACATAATTGTGTATTCATCACCATGATCATTTTTAGAATATTTGCATCACTCCAGAAAAAGAAATTTAAAAAAAGAAAAAAACCCATACATCTCATATCCCTTACCCCTCCCTCTCATTAACCACTAATATTGCACTCTACCTAATTTTTTTTTACCCCTAATCCCCACCCTATTATTTATTTATCTTTTTGTCCTTACTCATTTGCCCATACCCTGGATAAAGGAAGCATCAGCCACAAGGTTTTCACAATCACACTGTCACACTATAAAAGCTATATAGTTATACAATAATTTCAAGAATCAAGGCTATTGGAATACAGTTCCACAGTTTCAGGTATTTCCTTCTAGATATTCTATTACACTAAAAACTAAAAAGGGTTATCTATATAATCAAGAGAATAACCTCCAGAATAACCTCTTGACTCTATTTGAAACCTCTCAGCCGCTGAAACTTTATTTTGTCTCATTTCTCTCTTCCACTTTTGGTCAAGAAGGTGTTTTAGTTTGCAAAAGCTGCTGGAATGCAATATACCAGAAATGGAATGGCTTTTAGAATGGGAATTTAAGTTTCAAATTTATAGTTCTAAGGCCATAAAAATGTCCAAACTAAGGCATCCAGAGAAAGATAACTCCAAAGAAAGGGCAATGACATTTGGGATTTCTCTCAAACTGGGAAGACACATGGTGACATCTGCTAGCTTTCTCTACCAGCTTCTTCAAATGGCTTTCCTGGGGGCATTTTCTTTCTTCATCTCCAAAGGTCTCTGACTTTGTGGGCGCTGTTGACTCTTAAGCTTTTTCCAAAATGGTTCCCTCTTAAAGGTCTCCAGTAAGCAACCCCACCTTGAATGGGTGGAGACACAGCTCCATGAAAACCATCTAATCAAAAGTTATTACCCACAATTGGGTAGCTCACATTTCCGTTGAAACAATCAAAGAGATCCCACCCAGCAATATTGAATGAGGATTTTAAAAAATGGTTGTACTACTCCTTACCCAATATTATTATTTACAGCCCTTTCCAACATGAAAAAGTTAGAATGGCCATAGCCCAAATACACCTAAAGAGACGGATCGAAAGATTGGTGATGGAGTTATACAGAGAAGGTAGGTTTTAACAAATGGATATGAATGATGAATTATTAAATTGATATTTCTTTTAGTCTCCAGTATCTTAGAGCAGCCAGAAGTAAAAACCTAAAATTGTGGAATTGTAACCCATACCAAACTCTAAAATCTATTCTATAACAGATTGTTGGGCTGTGCTTTGAAATTTATTGCTTTTTTGTATATATGTTATTTTTCACAAAAAAGAAAAAAAAGTTGATTGTGATGATTAAAAAAAAAAAAATACTTATTCCTCTAGCCTCCTATATTCCAGAGCAGCTAGATGGAAAAATCTGGGAGGATGGTACAGTAGCCCATGACAAACTATGGGATCTGTCCTGTAACTACTTGTTGAAGAGTGCTTTGAAAACTGTTGCTTTTTTTCCCCTTGCTTTGTATATATGTTATTTTATGCAATTAAAAAAAGTTAAAAAAAAAAAAAACAAAAAAAACACGTGGATGTTCTGGGGTACACAACAGATTCAAACCAGCATAGAAGGCTTATTCTTGATGCCAGATCCTGGCTCAACCCTGGGAGTTCTGTCCCACATTGCCAGGGAGATTTATACCCCTGGGAGTCAAGTCCCACGTAGGGGAAAGGGCAGTGAGGTCACCTGTCAAGATGGCTTAGAGAGACAGGCCACATCTGAGCAACAAAAGAGGTTCTCTGGAGGTGATTCTGAGGTATAGTGATAACAGAATCATACAACACAAAGAGTGGACACTAATGTAAACTATGGAGGCTTATGGTAGTTCTGCACTAAGCAACTCTATCAGTACCATTTTTCCAACAGCATGTGCTCACTTTGTGTCTCTGTGTCACATTTTGGTAATTCTCACAGTATTTAAAACTTTTTCATTAATAAAATATCTGTTATGGCAATCTGTAATCAGCAATCTTTGATATTGAAGAGTGCTTTGAAACTACTGCTTTTGCAATTGTTTTCAGGTGCCATAAATTATGCACATATTAGGTGGTGAACTTCATCAATAAATATTGTACGTGTTCTGACTGCTCCACCGACTGGCTATTCCCCATCTCTCTCTCTATCTTCTCGAGCTTCCCTGTTCCCTGAGACACAACGATATTGAAATTAAGCCAATGAATAATCCTACAATCGTCTCTAAGTGTTCTACATGAAAGGAAAAGTTCCACGTTCCTCATTTTAAATCAAAAGCAAGAAATAATTAAGCCTCGTGAGGAAGGCATATCGAAAGCTAAGACAGACAAAAGCTAAACCTCTTGCACCAGTCAGCTAAGTTGTGAATGCAAAGGAAAAGTTATTGAAGGAAATTAAGACTGCTATTCTAGTGAACACAAAAATGATAAGAAAGTGAAACAGCCTTATTGCTGATATGAAGAAAATGTTTATGTTCTGAGTAGAAGGTCAAACCATATACAACATTTCCTTAAGACAAAGCCTAATCTAGAGCAAGGCCCTAACTCTCCTTAATTCTGTGAAGGCTGAGAGAGATAAGGAAACTGCAGAAGAAAAGTCTGAAGTTAGCAGAGGTTGGTTCATGAGGTTTAAGGAAAGCAGCCATCTCCGTAACACAAAAAATGCAAGGTGAAACAGCAAACGCTGATGTAGAAATTGCAGCAAGTTATCCAGAAGACCTAGCTAAGATAATTAATGGAGGGAGCTAACCTAAACAAGTTTTCAATGTCGATGAAACAACCTTCTATTAGAAGAAGATGCTTCTAGGACTTTCATAGCTAGAGAGGAGAAATCAATGTTTGGCTTCAAGGCTTCAAAGCTTCAAAGGACAGACTGACTGTCTTGTTAGAGACTAATATAGCTGGTGACGAAGTTGAAGCCAATGCTCATCTACCATTCTGAAAATCCTAGGGCTCTTAAGAAGTATGCTAAATCTACTCTGCCTGTGTTCTATCATGGAACAGCAAAGCCTGTACGACAATACATCTGTTTACAACTTGGTTTGCTGAATATTTAAGTCCACTGTTGAGACTTACTGCACTGAAATAAAGATGCCTTTTAAAATATGAGTGCTAGGAACAATGCACCTGGTCGCCCAAGAGCTGTAATGGAGCTCTGATATACAATAAGATGAATGAATGTTGTTTTCATGCCTGCTAACACAATATCCATTCTGCAGCCCATGGATCAAAGACTCATTTGACTTTCACATCTTATCATTTAAGAAATACATCTCGTGGGCGGCTGCCGTGGCTCAGCAGGCAGAGCTCTGACCTGCCGTGCTGGAGGTCTGGAGTTCGATCCCTGGTGCTTCCTGCCCATATACAAATTAAAAAAAAAAAAAAAGATTAAAAAAAAGAAATACATCTCGTAAGGCTATAGCTGCCATAGATAGTGATTCCTCGTATGGATCTCGGCAAAGTAAACTGAAAACCCTCTGGAAAGGATTCACTATTCTAGATGCCATTAGGAACATTCATGATTCATGGGAGGAGGTCAAAATATCAACATTTACAGGAGTTTGGAAGAGGTTGATTCCAGCCCTCATAGATAACTGTGAGGGGTTCAACACTTCAGTAGAAGAAGTAACAGCAGATGTGATAGAAACAGGAAGAGAACTGGAATTAGAAGTGAAGCCTGAAAATGTGATGAATTGCTGCAATCTCATGATAAATACTTGAACAGATGAGGAACTGTTGCTTGTAGATAAACAAAGAAAATGGTTTCTTCAGATGCAATCTACCCCTGGTGAAGATTCCGTGAATATAGTTGAAATGACATTGTTGAAATGAACATTGTTGAAATAGTCAAAGGATTTAGAATATTACATAAACGTAGCTGATAAGGCAGCAGCAGGATTTGAGAAGAGTTATTGCAATTTTGAAAGTTCTACTTTGGGTAAAATGCCATCAAACAGCGTCACATGCGACACGCTCTTCATGAAAAGAAGAGTCAATTGATGCAGCAACTTCATTGTCGTCTTATTTCAAGAAATTGCTGCAGCCATCCCAGCCCTCAGCAAACACCACTCTGATCAGTCAGCCATCAAAAACAAGGCAAGACCCACCACCAGCAAAAAGATTAAGACTCATCGAAGGCCCAGTGATGGTTAGTATTTTTTAGCAACAAAGTATTTTTTTAATTAAGGTATGTATGTTGTTTCTTTACACATAATGCTATTGCACACTTAATAGAGCACAGTATAGTGTAACCAGAATTTTTATATGCACTGGGAAACCAAAAAATTTGTGTGACTTGCTTTATTGAGATATTGTTTTTATCGTAGTGGTCTGGAACCAAACCTGCAATATCTCCAAGATACCTTGTATATGGGAATTCTGTACTTTCTGCATGATTTTTCTGTAAATCTACAATTATGCTAATTTTCTTTAAAAAAGGTTAATTTTTAAAAAGCAAAAAAATATTGTGAGGAAAGGAATACAGTATAATTTGTCCTTGGATAACACGGCCTATAGCATGCTGGGCCATATCAATGTTCAGATGTAAAACCAATTAATTTTTGCACTTCTTGACTCAAAATGAACCAGAGAAAAAGCCTATCTATGAATCTGATCTGATGAAAACTTTGTCACCTATTCAAGAATTGTTTTCATATTTTCCTCAAGAGATTACAAAGCTTGTGTTTCAGTTCTTATTACATCTCAGCAACCCTGTATTTTAGGAGATGAAGTATCACAAAATCCTGAAACAACCAACTTGAAAGTACTATGTGGGTCCTTTGCTGTGCCGGGTTTTGTTGTGCTGAGAATTGCTCCCATTCACAGGCCAATCACTGTAGCCTGGAATACCTTTTGCTATTTGGATACTTTTTTCCTTACAAGTGGACATGCCGTAATGGGTTTGGTCAACACTAGAGTGTGTATCTGTGGACTATTCTCCAGGAAAACCAACAAGGCCAAATACAAATCTTATCCACTCAAGCATCAACACCAAACACACGCACAGAGTCACAAACACACAGATACACTGCCTTAAATAAATTCCACAAAATCAGTCATCCACATCATGCCTTCATTATGTTTTTCATTGCCACCTCACTCTGGTACTATTATTCAGCTTTTTCCTTACACTGAATCACATTTTTATATAAATAAACGTATTTAACATTTTGTCCCTCTGTGAATGGAAAACTAGGATCTCTTACCAAAAGAGAAGGTAACTACAAAAATATCTGTGAAGGAGAGAGAACCAAGTTCAACCTAGGTTCTGTTCCCGGCCAAGGCTCTGAGTCCAAGTGAAGCTTGATTGTGTTTCCTGTTAAAGACCTGCTAGGATCAGACTAAGTCCATCCATGATGTTATCAGAAGTCATGAGAGATCAGAAAAGGAAATAACTTTCTTTAATAGTGATTCCATTTAGTTTTAAGGCTGGATAGGTACCACTTAGAATCGTTTCCTGTTTCTTTAGTATCCCAAACTTGGTGAAGTAATGGTTTACATCTGTGGTTCTCAAACTGAAGTGTGAATCAGAGCCACCGCAGGGCCTTTGAACACACAGAAGGCTGGACCTCATCCCCAGAGTCTCTGATTCGGTAGGCATGGCCCAAGAATTTATATTTCTAATGAATTCCCAGGTGATGCTCCTGCTGCGGGTCCGAGGACTACACTTTGAGAACCACCGCAAAGATAAATCCTGTCCATCCTGCAAATCCCTATTTAGATGAGCCCCTCCTTATCCATGAAAGCTTCTCTGTCCTCTCCGTCCACAGTAAACTTCTAAACTAGCCTTTCATTGCCCATCCTACTGATTCCCAATCCTTTTACCCAAACCCAACTTTTGATCATTCTCCCATCACAAATCTGATGCTTTGAAACGTTTTTGTCTATCAAACAAAGCACATTTATCAAGCAATAATTAATTCATTTTCTCATGTTTTATTAATCAAAGACAAGGGTGGCTGCCAATCAGAGCTTCCAGTCAGCATGGGGTAATTGGTGTTTCTATACTGAATTGATATAATTCTAGCCCACAGCAAAGAAACCTGATGTTTTAGTTTAATTAGACTGTGCATCTAATATCCTGTAAGTATGTGTTCTTTTGGTTAGTCTTTTTGAAGTATTAAAAATAACCCTCCCAATCCCTTACTGTTATTTAAGACCCTGCGGGGCTGGGGCAGCTGAGATTGGAGCCAGCCAGCGTACATCACTCACTTGGTGATTAATCACTGATTGTCTCCTGGCATTTCTCCTATTGTTGTGCCTTAGGAGGCAGGAGGGACTGCATATGTAAATTCTTCTTTGTAAGCTCTTCAGTATCTTGCTTAAGGTTTAAGCATAGCAACTGCCAAAAATATATATATTGATTTCATTCTAAAATTTGACTAAACTAAAATCGTATCCAGGGGAGAGCAACACAATAACAGAATATTTTTCACACACAGACCTGTATTGTAAATAGCAGAGTTAAACTCAAAAGTTATCCTTTGAAGGGGGAAAATCAGTTGACCAAGCACTTGCCTTTCCAGAGTTGGTAAAGAGTCTTGAAAACAACCATGGGTGAATTTGAAGGCATTAAAGGTGCTTCCTATGAGAATGGAAGGAGAGAAGTTATAACAAGTCTAAATCACATACTGAGGATGTGAGGGGATAGTAAGACTGACCCAGTCAGAAATACCTCTGTCTTCCTCAAGGGTGACTCCTTTTTTCAAAATTCTACTCAAAATTCCTCTCCTTATGGAAGCCATCCCTGACTACCAGTCTCCACTCCCACCTGGTTTTCACCACATGTTTATTCTGAAATCTCTTGGCAAGAGGGACTCTCTTTTCACATATGTGTGCTTGGGAGGGCACTCTCCCCCCTCATCCCCCGAGAAATACCTCTCCCACCCACCTGTGATTCCTACTAAAATGTAACTATTATACAATAATATATTTATGTCTTTATGTTTATGCCAGGCATTCAAAATGCCAATGACAGTAAGCCGTTGTCCATCATTAATTCATTAGTACCCCTCCCTGCCCTTCACTGATGGATGGATGCTCAAATATAATTGTGAGCACTGCCTTGAATAGTTGAACCGAGGAAATCTTTTGACTACTGATGACTCTGGAAAAGATACAAAAAAGCAAGGTTTTAGGTTGTTGTTTTACTTGTTCCAAAGATTTACTGGATTTAATTAATTATATACCTTATCAAAGTAAAAGATCTTAAGGGTGCCATATGATGGTCTGTCCTATCATTCATGTCTGATTAAATAACATGGTTAAAATCCAAGGAGCTCCTCATCTAATGAAGTTCTTGCTCTGGCCTGTTGCTACAGCAACTTAAGGCTGAAGTCCAAGACAACAGCAAAGATATTAAATATGCAGCAAATCCATTTTCTTCCTTCTCCTAGTGACCTCAGAGTCAAAGCTGTGTTTGATAGCATACAAATTTTTGAAGGAATGTTGTGCCTGTTACTCTTTTTTAATTCCTTCAGCATGGAAACCAACCATATTTATAATGTCTAGTATAGTGGCATCCATATAACAGGCATTTAAAAATTCTTTGAGGGGACTTTGCTATACTTAGTGGGAGGACCACACACATTTATTTCCTCTCTTTTCTGTGACCCCATTAAAATGACAGTAAAGGAAAAAGAAAAAGAACACATTCATATAGATAAGTAAAATGGGAAAAGATACCAAAGTGGGCAAGGGATTTCCGTGTCTCTTTAAAAAATGAGGGTAGATGGAGGAATGGTAACCATCTTAGTAGAGCAAATAAACTAAACTGGCTGCAGAGGAAGATTATAGAAGAGAAGCAAACTGATTTGCCACACAGAAGCTGTGAAAGACTCAGGACTTTGTGCAGGAATGAGAATCAGGGCTGAAAACATCCTCTGCCCAACAGCCAAGGAGTGACTACTCACCCGGACAGGAAAACAGAGGCTGAGTCCCCAGGGAAACTGACCTGGTAAGTCTCCGGATGCCAGTTCAACAGGGACAGAAGAGACTACTACTAAAGTGAGGATTCAAACGGGGAGATCCAATGTAAATGCACACTGAGCAGTAGAACTCCCAGCTCTCTACTTTACCTGCTCCCACAAAACAGAGAACTGTGTATTCTTCTCCTAAACAAAATCTGGGAGGATTCTTTTCATAAAAATTGAACTTTCCCCAAGGTGTGGGGAGTAGGGGACATAGATACATTGGGGTTTTCCCACACAAAATTGTAAAGTCCCCACAAAAAGCTCAACAGTGAAGGTTTCCATATATTAAGCTCTGTCCTATAATTAGGCTCTGTGCCTTACTCTAAAATATTAAATGATAACCAAGGATCATCAGACGTTGAAGGAAAGTCTCCATCATGAAAGACAGAGACCAAAATCAAACCAACCAACCAACCAAGAAGATAGAGAGATGGTGCCAGGAGCAAATAAAAACTGCAATTATTACCTCCAGGAAGTTAAGAGAAGACTTTGTATCCATTAAGTTAAACGAAAACACCACGAGGATACTATGAAAAATAAAAAGAGCCCTTGGAAATTAAAAATGAAAACCAATACTAAAAAGTTAATAGGTTGGAAGTAGCAGAAGGGGAAACAATAGAGTATAAACGTAGAAGACCTAGGGACTCTATTGAATTCAACATCCAACTAGGAAAACAGAGTGGGAGGAGATAATCAAAGTAATTGAAGGAAAATTTCCTGGAACTGAATATACAATGGATGGAAAAAAGACTCATGCCAAATTTCAGAACACCAGGAATATAGCAAAGAACCTAAAAGTTCCAGAAAGATATGTTATATACAAAGGAAACAGATTAAAATGCATTTGGACTTCTCAAAAATGACCCTGCAAGCTAAGAAGACAATGGGACAATGCACATCAGGGGAAAATAATTTGCAACCAATTCAGCTGAACACAAATCCAGAGTGAGGGTAGGAAAAAATACCTTTTTGGATAAGCAAGGACTCAAAAAATTTATCTCCCAGGTAATCTTTCTTAGAATGCTACAGAGAGATATGTTTGTAACCAAAACAGGAAAGTAACCCAAGACATAGGACCTAAGAAATGGGGTTCTAACATAGAAACAAAGTAAAAGAAACTCCCAGAATAACTAGTTGAAAAGCCTAAAGAAAAAACAGTCTATGCTGGAGCAGGAGGGCTCAAGGAGGAAAGCTCTGAATACTGAATTCTCTAACACTGAGCATGAAAACTATTTATAGGCATATAAAAGTTCTAATGGGGAAAAAAAAAGGACAGGAAAAAAATGTTATGCCAAAAAAGAAATATAATCACAATACACTTTTTGACTTTGCAATAAGCAATAAAAATAATTATATAATCATAATTTTATAAAAATAATTATTGATTTAACTAAAAAGTATAACAGTTTTCAGAAAAGGGTAGGAGGTAAGTAACAGACAGAAATCTTTATCTGAGATAATAGCAACGTCAGTAAGTGAGTCCTAAAACTAATAGATCAAGAAACAGCAACTACCAATATTTCATTTTTATATGTAGCAGCAAATACCTTGACAGTTGCAATTGAAAACTTTTGGGAAAATGATGATCTGAAGAGTCTTCTCTGACTTAGATTCTTTCTGTGGAAATATGGATTCACTATTCACCAGGTTCTCAGGGTTAGTACTGACAGCAAAATAATTAAGAGTACAGGTTCTGGATTCACACTGCCCAAGTGCTCAGCTTGACTTACTACCAGGGTGAATGTGGACAGGTTAATCCATCACTCTGCCTCAGTTTCCCTATATGTAAAATAGGAAACATAACCTGGCCTAATAGGACTGTTGTGAGAATTAAATGAGATAATGCATATAAAACATTGTGTGTGATACACTGTAAACATTCAAAAAGTATTCATGATTAATTATTATTAACCTCTTTTATGGTTCTATCAGGATATTCCACCCAGTCACCTTTCAGTATCTTTCTCTAAAGATTGCTATGATAGAATTACAGGTAAAAGGACACAGAACAAGCAACTCAAGTTATAAATAAATGCAAATTTATTTATAATGCAAATCTATGCAGGTCCAGTGCCTTCTACTTTTCTTGCTATATTTTTCTGCGTGGGGCAAGAATTGAACACAATTCTTTGTAGTAGTTCATAGCAGGAGCCTTAAGTCAGACAGACTTGGGTCAAATTCCAGCTTCCCAACTGTCTTAGTTCCCCAGGAACAAAGTACTGCAAACTGGATGGCTTAAAAAAAAAAAAAAATGTATTGCTTCTTAGTCCTAGAGGCTAGAAGTCCAAACTCAAGCCAAGCTGCTGGCAGGGTCACTCTCCCTCTGAAACCTTCCGTGCTTCTCCCTACTTCGGGTGGTTTTCCAGCCATCTTTCCTGTCCTAAACTTGCAGCTGCAGCACTTGAATCTCTGCGTCACTCATCACATGGCCTTCTCCCCTCATGTGTCAGTCTGTGTCCCTTCTCCCCTTCTTAGCATAAGGAGCACCAGTCATGCTGGATTAGGGCACACTCTAGTACAATTTGGCCATTAGGGCCACTCTAGTACAATTTGGCTTCATCTTATCTAAAGCATTTTCAAAGCCCTTATTTCCAAATAAAGGCACATTCACAGGACTGGGTGTTAGAATTTGAACATGTCTTGGGGGTATATGATTCAACAGACAGCACTCGGCCTTCTGGCCCCCAAAAAGCCATGTCCTTCCCGTGGGCAAAATACATTTGCTCCAACCCATATCCCCAAAAGTCTTAACCTGTTACCAACTCTAGGTCAAAAATCTCATCTTCTAAAGCATCTAAATCAGATATGGATGAGACTCTCAGTATGAGCCATCTGGAGACAAAATTGCTCTCCATCTGTAGACCTTCAAAACTGTAAGACAAGTTTTCTGCTTCTAAAATACAAAGGAGGGGCCCCAATCAAAATGGCAGAGCGAGAAGCTTCAGGGCTCCATCCCCTGACAAAAGTGGCAGAGTGAGTAACCAGCCGAAACTGGCAGAGGCAAATTTCTCAAATCTCTAGGAGATAGTTAAAGGACAGCAGTAGCAGGTGTGCAGTGAATCAAGAAAAAGGCTGCTTGAAAGTGGTAGGAGCTCTGGTGGTATGGTGGCTCAGTGGCAGAATTCTCACCTGCCATGCCAGAGACCCGGGTTCGATTCCCGGTGCCTGCACAAGCAAAAAAAAATAGTGGGAGGAGCTCATAATGCTCTGGCTGGCCCTGCCCCCCCCACGAACCAGCTGGGTCGGGTACCAGCCCACACTCCCAGTGTGGCTCCCCGATCCTGGTTCCAGAGGGAGCAGAATCCCCCTTCTACATATATAGGGACATGCATTTCTGGCCTCATCTGTCTGGTGGTGACCTGAGGGACTTGTCTCAGGACCCTGCCCTAAAGGTAGAAGGCAGCTCACTGAGTTCTCTGATAGAACACTGTGAGAGCTCTGTGAAGGGGGCTGCCAGGGGCAAGGGATTGCAGAGACTGCAGCATCTGAGACTGGATCTGGAAAGAGGGAACTTTTTCCTAGGGAAGAAGAAACGTGCATCCAAGATGCTCAAAGAAGTCCAAACAGGACAAACCTGAATAGACCCTCACTGTATGTGCTATAATATGTGCTATAATCAAACTGTAGAATGCCAAAGATAAAGAGAGAATTCTGGAAGTCTCAAGGGAGAAGTAACATGTCATACACAAGGGATCCTCAATAGGATTAAGTGTCAATTTCTCATTGCAAACCATGGGGGCAAAAAGGCAGTGGATGACATATGTTAAAATAAAGAAATTGCTAACCAAGAATTCTATATCTTGAAAAACACTCTAAGTGTTTTTCAAAAATGAAAGAGGGAGTAAAACATTCCCAGATAAACAAAAGCTGAAGGAATTCAGGACTACTAGACTGGCCCTGCAAGCAATGCTCAAGGGAGTTCTACAGGTTGAAAAGAAAGGACACTAGACAGGTGTTCTAGTTTGCTAGCTGCCGGAATGCAATATACCAGAAACGGAATGGCTTTTAAAAGGGAGAATTTAATGAGTTGCTAATTTACAGTTCTAAGGCCGAGAAAATGACCCAATTAAAACAAGTCTAAAGAAATGTCCAATCAAAGGCATCCAGGGAAAGATACCTTGGTTCAAGAAGGCCAATGAAGTTCAGGGTTTCTCTCTCAAGTGGAATGGCACATGGTGAACACAGTCAGGGCTT